>JASAND010027380.1:0-17163 GCA_030248195.1 Trissonchulus latispiculum | reverse complement strand
GACACTCTTAATTTGTTTAAGACTACTATTAAGAGCGGGGAAATTGTTAAAACTCCAAAATGCGTAACAGAGTATTTTCAGTTGGAACTAGTAGTACTAATAGGCAATGCAGTTTATGTAGTTTATGCGGACGACAGCAGCTCCGGCTTTAACTTTATGTTAAAGAACATAGCTAGCTAGCTACAGCACATTTCATTCACATAATGACACCTGATGTTATATATATAACTGCGTTAGTTCATGATCCACAATCAACCAAACAGTTTCTACTCTTCCAAAGCAGACATTGCTTACACAAGCGATATGGTTGTAGCCTGCCTCATTTCAAACGCAGTATATATATACCACATTATCGGGTAGTGCAGAGCAGTTCACGCGAATAGGATGGACGGAGGAATTGCCTTTTCCACGCTACCCGACTGCATTCCCTATTCGGCGCTGAATCTAGTTTCTATAATTTTCAGCGCCGACTGCTTTCCCTATTTGGCGCTAAATCTAGTTTCTATACGTACGTATATAATTTTCAGCGCCGACTGCTTTCCCTATTCGGCGCTGAATCTAGTTTCTATTATTTTCAGCACCGACTGTCAATTATATATATTGGCATTTTTCCGCCCTTCCTTCTTTCCCTATTCTAGCCACTGCCTGCCCGTCTAGGGCATTTTTCCCTCTAGTTTTTTGCCAGAAATTCTAAAATTTTCAGACAATTAGCGAAAAATATATAGCTAATATTCGCTTTGTTACCTTAAAAATCGCTAAAAATAGCTGAAAATTGAGAAAATTTCTCAGTTTTTTAACGAAAAACTGTTTTTTCGCCGATTCCCCCCTTCGAATATTTTTCTTACCCCTCCCCCAAAATCGACTTTTCACCCCCCCTCCCCTTTTTTGCCAGACCCCTTCCCTCCTTTTTTTCATACCCCACCCCCACTTTTTTCGCCAGCCGCACCTATGGGTGTAACCATAGTTTCCCCGGAACTTTGGGTCTGTGGGGGGGGAATCTTGGAAGGTTGGTGGTCAACCCAAGAAATGTGATGAAGGTACCCACCACCAACCCCCCCAGAATTTGGACCTCAGAAATTTCATAAAATGGCCAAAAATGCAAAATTTTCCGTAATTTAGCGGCCCCATAGTTTCACCACGGAGGGGGGGAAATGGAAATGGAATGAAATGAACAACCGCCCCACAGTACGCAAACCTTCAATGAATATATATATGTTTATACCAGTAGCGTAGGTACGAAAAATTTTCAGGGGGGGCGGTGTTGACCGACGGCTGGGGGGGGGTAAATTTCATTTTTTGCGCAATAATAGCATGCACGCTACATATGCTGTAACTTTCCTGTTAATATGTTTTTCAGTTCAGTACATATATATATATATACATAGCTTAATGCTGTTGTAACCGAAAGCGGCACGCAAAAACCCAAAAGCGGGGGTCTGGGGGCGGAGCTACTAGAAGTTGAGAAATTTTTAAAGTTCGCCATTAAACGCTATTGAAACATTTAATTCTTTACAATGATTTATCAATTGTCTAACAACATTTCTCTTTTTTATATATTTGATATTTTCTACATTTACTGTCTTGTCCGAAAACTCAAACTATTAGGATGCTCCCATTAAGAACTGCGTATCCTGATTATATCCACCAATTATTCCGAAGCTTGAGATGTTGGGAATAACGTAGATATTTAACAGCAAAACTGCAAAGCAAGAATAAGTTATGTTTTTCAACATTCGTTAGCATGCTTAATGAAAAATAATAATTTTGATAATGTAAACAACCAAAATTCGCGCAGAAGACGCAAAAATTTTTAATAATGGTGTAGAAAATGCATCAATGTTGAGACTATTTTGAAGCATTAATGTACAATTTGTGCATGTTTTCTAATCACATTATACGCCCCGCGCTCCGCGCCGGCGTAAAATTTTTCATTTGCCCAAATATTCAGGGGGGCCAAAGCCATTATTTCGGGGGAGGGCGGCCGCCCGCCCCGCCCGCCCAGGCTCTACGCTAGTGGTTTATACATATATATGGGGGGAGGTTGGGGGGGGAACTCCCCCCAAAATTTTCGACCCCCTTTGCTCCTCCCAAGAATTCTCGACATATATAACCTCCCCCAACTTTCGGCTACCCCCACCCAACCCCCCCCCGGCCCTTTTTGGAGCCAAAATGTTAGCTATATAAATACTGCCCAAACATGGTCATTTTTTGAAAATTTTTTCTCAAATTTTGACTTACCATCGCTTTAAAACCGCTTTCGTATAAACGCATAACATTGTCAAAACCAGCCTTGTTTTCACGGAAAAAACGTTGAAATACAGAAAATGTTGCATTTTTGGATTTTCTGAGGTCCCCATTTGGGGGGGGGGTTTCGGGGGTACCCCCATTTCGCGGATCGACCACCAAATTTCCGGAGCCTACCCCTCCCCCAACTAAAATTTCTGGTGAACCTATGATTTAGCCTTTTTTCTTCAAATTAAGGCCTGTTTTTGCGTTTCAGGCGTTTTTACACCGTTATATGATTTTAAGTCGTAATTTTAGTAAATTTTTTCAAAAAATGACCATTTTTCGGCCCAACCTAGCTAACTTTTTGGGTCAAAAAATCGATGGTGGGGGTTCGTGGGAGGTAGCCGAAAGTTGGGGGAGGGTATGTCAAAAATTCTGGGAGGGGTAAAATTGGTCAAAAATTCTGGGAGGGTTAAAACTGGTCAAAAATTTTTTGCGGGGGAATACGCCCCTTCAAAGGAAACTATGGGTGTTGTAACGACAACAGGTGTATTATGGGGGGGATCTTTCCCCGCAAATGGAGGGGTCGCCGACCCTCCCCATAAACTTTTTCTACCCCTCCCCCCAAATCGGCCGTCGGCCGACCCCATAAGTGTAGCGGAGATTTTTGGGTGGGAGGCCCCTCAACTTTTTTTTGGAGTGGGCTGCCCTCCAACTTTTTTTGGGAACCCAGAAATGTTTCTGAACAAATGTTTCTGTCTTATATATATGCCAAAAAATCGCATTTTCAGCCGTTTCCAATGCCAATGAACATTCAACTATGAAGCAATTTTGATATTAGACATGTTTTTTAAACTCGAAAACTTGATAGCCAACATGTTTCCAAGTCCAACGAGTCAAACCCGTAAGAGAAAGTAGATTTTTTCAAAGTTCATTTTTTCCGGGCAAGTTTGGTATCATTCGAAAGCTCTCGGCCTGGAGATTTCAAAAATGTAAATATTAGCTCTTAATTCCTTCCCGTTAATTAGTTATGCCTAATTAGCACTTTTCCAAATCCGCAAAGTGCGTTTATAGCTCATATTATGGGGGGCTCTGGGAGCTCCCATGATATGTATTATGTACTCTTGCTTCTGTATATATATAGGGGCGCGATAGCACCCCTACATAATATATATGTGTAATGGGTGTAAAGGCGTCTGCGCGGCCCCCTGGAGACCGTGCTGGCCTGGGGCCAGCTAATTAGAGGTCCGGGACGGGTAAAAAGGTTATATACCATCGTAAACAACTCGAGTAGTACTACAAGTATCACCATACTTTTGGTTCGAATTGGAATCTTCAAATTTTTGGACTTGGCAACAGTTAGTTTGCGTTTGGTTTTTTTCCTAGGTGAATAACGCTTTTCGGAAGTGCATTTTCTAGCGAAGTGTTAGAACGTTGTGGGCATTTTGGTCCAATACTACTGTTATATGTTGGTATACAGTATCCCCCCATGCTACCTTTTTTTGGTCATTTTGGCACCTGGCCAATTTTGGCTCTGTGCCAAGGCCCCAAAGTCGGACTTTCGCTATTTTGGCACTTCGGCTGTGGTGGACTTTTTTTCACAGACTAGCAGCTAGATCGGTTTGGTTTATTTTATTTGAATATTTCGGCCAATGCACACAAAGTAACGAGGGGGATTTTTTAATTTCGCTCTGTAGATTTCAGGAGATAGGCCAAACTTTGCATTTTTTTGGCCTGTTTGGGTTAAAAGTTTCTAAGTCCCACTTTTACTAGAAATGGTCTAAAAGTCACTAAAAATGGCGTCTTTCGGCCTTGGGGTGGTGCCAATATATAGTAAATCGGGGTCGCTGAAAACGATGAGCATACTGCCGATACCGCCTGAAGTGACCACTGGTCAGCATGGCTCCCGTGGTTCCTCACCCAGGATCAAAGTTGGGAAAACTCACTATATACAGCAGTTTTCGGCGTTTTGGTTAGGGGCATGTATAGTAAATCGACTACGCTTGTTTCAATGGGCATATCGCCAAAACCGATGGAAGTGACCACTGGTCACTACGGCCGTGGGACCCTATTGACCACTGGTCAAATGGCCTAAAACAGCGTTTTGGGGGGGGGGGGGCATTAATAGTAAATCGACTATGCTCGTTTCAATGAGTATATATATTGCCGAAACCGATGGATGTGACCACTGGTCACTATGGCCTCGGGGCCCTATGGACCACTGGTCAAATGGCCTAAAACAGCGTTTGTAGGCGTTTTGGTTGGGGGCATATGTAGTAAATCGACTACGCTCGTCTCAATGAACATTATTGCCGAAACCGATGGAAGTGACCACTGGTCACTACGGCCTTGGGGCCCTATTGACCGCTGGTCAAAGCCTAAAACAGCGTTTTTCAGCGTTTTGGTGGGGGGGGGGGGGGTTTTTTTTAAAAGGCGTACGCGCGTTTCAATGAGCATATTGCCGAAACCGATGGAAGTGACCACTGGTCACTATGGCCTCGGGGCCCTATGGACCACTAGTAAAATGGCCTAAAACAGCATTTGTAGGCGTTTTGGTTGGGGGCATATGTTGTAAATCGACTACGCTCGTTTCAACGAGCATATTGCCGAAACCGATGGAAGTGACCACTGGTCACTACGGCCTCGGGGCCCTATGGACCACTAGTAAAATGGCCTAAAACAGCATTTGTAGGCGTTTTGGTTGGGGGCATATGTTGTAAATCGACTACGCTCGTTTCAACGAGCATATTGCCGAAACCGATGGAAGTGACCACTGGTCACTACGGCCTCGGGGCCCTATGGACCGTGGTCAAATGGCCTAAAACAGCGTTTGTAGGCGTTTTGGTTGGGGACATATGTAGTAAATCGACTACGCTCGTTTCAATGAGCATATTGCCGAAACCGATGGAAGTGACCACTGGTCAAATGGCCTATTTTTCGGCGTTTTGGTTGGGGGCATATATGGTAAATCGAGATTACGCTCGTCTCAATGAGCACTTTTTCAGATCTGACGGAAGTGACCACTGGTCACTACGGTCTAGGTGGTCTACTGACCAGTGGTCAAACTCCCTAAAACTTAGTTTTTCGGGGTTTTAGTTGCGGACGTTTTGATATAGTAAATCGACAACGCTCGGTTTAATGGGCATATTGCCGAAGCCGATGGTCACTACGGCCTACTGACCACTGGCAAACCCCCACGAAAAGTGGCCCCATTGTCCTGTGTATATACTGTAAGTACCCTGCGGGATGCTCGGCTCCTTCTTAACTCATTAATCTCACTGGAAACGCTTCCATCATTAAGCCGGAAAATTAAGCTATGGCGTCTAATTAAACTAGTTAAGTTAAACAAGAAAAATTTTGAAAATTTCGCTTTCTGATTTTTTCATTGCAAAATTTGGTACCAAAGGGGGATCCACTTTTTTCATGGGGAAGTTCGTTCATGGAGGCCTCCCCTTGCCAATTCTCCCTCGGCCTCGACATACGAGCTAATCTTGGTCGGTGGGACCACTTTTTGTGGGTGGCATAATGACAAAAGTTGATCGCCTCGCCAAGGGCTTTCATTTGATACCAAACTTGACCACTTTTGAAGACTTTCATTTTTGACCCACACCGGACCCACTGTGGGTGGGGCACCCACCCACAGGTCGATGGGGCCACTTTTTGTGGGTGGCATAATGACAAAAGTTGATCGCCTCGCCAAGGGCTTTCATTTGATACCAAACTTGACCACTTTTGAAGACTTTCATTTTTGACCCACACCGGACCCACTGTGGGTGGGGCACCCACCCACAGGTCGATGGGGCCACTTTTTGTGGGTGGCATAATGACAAAAGTTGATCGCCTCGCCAAGGGCTTTCATTTGACACCAAACTTGACCACTTTTGAAGACTTTCATTTTTGACCCACACCGGACCCACTGTGGGTGGGGCACCCACCCACAGCTCGGTGGGGCCACTTTTTGTGGGTGGCATAATGACAAAAGTTGATCGCCTCGCCAAGGGCTTTCATTTGATACCAAACTTGACCACTTTTGAAGATTTTCATTTTTGACCCACACCGGAGCCACTGTGGGTGGGCGCTGTGGGTCAGGGGTCACATCCACCGACCTCAGCAGTATGCTCATCGTTTTCAGCGACCCCGATTTACTATATATGGGGACCACCCCGAGGCCGAAAAACGCCATTTTTAGTGACTTTTAGGTCATTTCTAGTAAAAGTGGGACTTAGAAACTTTTCGCCCAAACAGGCCAAAAAAATGCAAAGTTTGGGCCCATCTCCTGAAAGCTAGGGAGCAAAATTAAAAATCCCCCTCGTTACTTTATGCACCCCTACTGGTAGTTTTCAACAAAAGATACTAGACCTCTCCAGCTTCTACCCAGTTCTAGAAAAGTGTGACCAAAATTTGCGAAAAATAGCGAAAGTCCGACTTTGGGACCTTGGCACAGAGCCAAAATTGGCCAGGTGCCAAAATGACCAAAAAAAGGTAGCATGGGGGGATCCTGTCTACCAACATATAATAGTAGTATGGTGCCAAAATGCCCACATCGTTCCAACACTTAGCCGTAAAATGCATTTCCAATAAGCGTTATTCACCGAGAAAAAAAAAACAAACGCACGGTAACTATCGCCTAGTGCAAAAATTCGAAGTTTCGAATTCGAACCAAAAGTATGGTGGTACTTGTAGTACTACTCGAGTTGTTTACGATGGTAACCTTTTTACCACTCCCGACCTCTAATTAGCTGGCACCAGGCCAACACGGTCTCCAGGGGGCCGCGCAGACGCCTTTATACCCATATTATGTAGGGCGCTATCGCGCCCCTACATAATATATATATATATATATATATATATATATATATATATATATATATATATATCTGGCTTATTTTTAGGCCAAAATTTATGGGGGGGTGATATGGGGGGGGCTCAAAGTTGCCCCCCCTCCATCGATGGGGGGGGGGGCTCACCAAAAGTGGGGGGGGGGCATATTTTTGAAAAATATTTTGCAAATTTTTACGTTTTTTTGTGTAAAAATTGCCAAAAATTCCTAAAAAATGACTAATTTTAGGTTTTTTTTAAGCTAAAAAGCGAAAATTTCGTCAAAATTCCGGCGTCGCCGGAAAAGTTTTTTGAAAATTTAGGGGTAAAAATGGTGAAATCTGGCAATTTTTTGGCTTATGGGGGGGGGAGGTAAAAATTTATGGGGGGGCTTTTATGGAGGGGAACCTCGAATGGGGGGGGAGGTTGCCGAGTGGGGGGGTCCCACCCCCCCAACCAGTAAAAATAAGCCAGATATATATATATATATATATATATATATATATATATATATATATATATGAGTCGATTTCTGGGATGCTCGCCAGGGTTGGGAGTCTCGGTCTCGGTCTCGGTCTCGGTCTCGCCCAAAAGCCGAGACTTGACCAGTCTCGGTCTCGGTCTCGGTCTCGGTCTCGCTCACCCAAAAGTCTCGGTCTCGGACCGAGACCGGAAATGTTTTGAAAACATCAAATTTTAGCGAAATTTTTAAATTAATGCAACAAAAATTAACTGACGAGGTGCGGGAATCGTATGTTTATGTGTTAAAGCCCCAAATACTGGGCCTAAGCCTTAAAAACTGGAAAAAATTAAGTTTAAGCTTAAAATTGCTAGTCTCGGTCTCGGTCTCGGTCTCGCTCAAAAGCCGAGACTTGGCCAGTCTCGGTCTCGGTCTCGGTCTCGGTGCCCTGGTCTCGGTCTCGTTCTCGGTCTCGGTCTCGGTGAAATCTCGGTCTCGCCCAACCCTGATGCTCGCATATAGAAAGGACAACCTGAAAAAATCGATTTACTTCTTACTATGCCAGTTGATTAGTATTAGTAGGCATAGTAAAACCTGCAAATATCAGCTTGATTTGATGAGCGCTTAATGAGTAAGGTCCATTTTTGCGATTTTGCCATGGCAGCTAAATGGCCAATTTTACTTCTTGGCTTTGTTCCACTGTATTAAAAGACATAGACGTGGTACGGTGGTACTTTTGGACCTAAAATTGATCATAGAGCTCTACTATAGCTATCCAATAGGCGTTCTTCTTCAGGTGTCATGTAGTTTCTGAAAACTGCAGTTTTAAGGTCACTGACCCCACCAGTCGAGGGTAGCGCGAAGTAAGTTTTTTCGAGCTAGAGAGCTCATTACTGCTAAGCCAGACGCAATTTTATAATATATCATTTTTAGGATCATAATAAACCTGCTGGCCAAAAATGAGCCAAATCCCAGACCCAGTTTTGAGATATGGCTCTTCAAAGTTCGAAAAATCGCCGATTTTGGGCCAAAACAGCGATCAAGTCAAGTTTGGGTCGCCATAGCCGACTAATGGGAAAAGATATTGAGCTAATATTTTCAGCACATAAACTAGGTACCATAGACAGTGTTTTAGCCCAATTTCAGCCAAATCTGAAAAATTTTATTTTTTTCGATTTTTCAACACCCAAACTGTGACCAAAAAATCGAAAAAAATAAAATTTTTCAGATTTGGCTGAAATTGGGCTAAAACACTGTCTATGGTATCTCGTTTATGTGCTGAAAATATTAGCTCAATATCTTTTCCCATTTAGTCGGCTATGGCGACCCAAACTAGACTTGATCGCTGTTTTGGCCCAAAATCGGCGATTTTTCGAACTGTGAAGAGCCATATCTCAAAACTGGGTCTGGGATTTGGCTCATTTTTGGCCAGCAGGTTATATTATGATCCTAAAAATGATATATTATAAAATTGCATCTGGCTTAGCAGTAATGAGCTCTCTAGCTCGGAAAAACTTACTTCGCGCTACCCTCGACTGGTGGGGTCAGTGACCTTAAAACTGCAGTTTTCAGAAACTACATGACACCTGAAGAAGAACGCCTATTGGATAGCTATAGTAGAGCTCTATGAACAATTTTAGGACCAAAAGTAGCACCGTACCACGTCTATGTCTTTCAATACAGTGGAACAAAGCCAAGAAGTAAAATTGGCCATTTAGCTGCCATGGCAAAATCGCAAAAATGGACCTTACTCATTAAGCGCTCATCAAATCTAATCAAGCTGATATTTGCAGGTTTTACTATGCCTACTAATCCTAATCACCTGGCGTAGTAAGAATAAAATCGATTTTTCAAGGTTGTCCGCCAACAACGACTCCATAATATCTGAACTACTCAGAAATCCACTCATATAATTATCATAGGGGTCGCGGCAGCGACCCCTATAATATGTGTCAAAAGTCCCTGGAGACACCGTAAAATAAGCTGCGCAGAGGCTGCGCAAAATCCTGCGCAGATCCTGCGCAGATTTCATGCGCAAATTGTAGAGCACATCGAGTTTAGTATGTCTGTGAAGTTTCAGCCCCGTATCACTTACCGTTAAAAAGTTGCGCCCCGGACCGGTTATGGCGGCGATGTTTTTTTTTCCGGTTTCTCCTATTTAATGGTCGTATTGTCCTGACTTTCCGCCTCTTTCACGTAATCTGCAGCGGAGGCCGGACCTAAAGGGGTATAGGGTCTGGTAGTACCCCATGCGCCATTTAAGAATCGCTACTTTTTTTGCGCCGCAGGTGCGCCACAGCGCCGCAGCGGCGCCGCAAAGTCGGCTCAGAGCGAAAAGTGACCATTTTTGTGGTCGCTGCGCAGCTCGAACGTTAAGAGCTGGAGCCGATTTCTTTTTATATTCAGAAACTACATATATTGAACTAACTAAATAGCTAAGTCTCGTTTCTCTATCACTTCCCATGCGACCACAGTGGCCGGTTAAAAATGGTGAAAATTCGAAAAATGAAAAATCGAAATTTCTCGCTGTGTATTCAACTTAGAAAGCTCAATTCTTTCATACAAAGGTTTTCTGGCACGGCGAATTGATTCCCGTAAGCAGTTTTGCCGTCGGACTCACCCATATTGCTGGGCTGGTTCCACTTTGCCGTCTGGAGGGTCCGGTCGGCAACCACTTCCTAGAGGTACATAGTAGGCTTTACTCAGCCTCTCAAAACTTTGTCCATAGGGGTTTTCTGGTGCGCCCAGCTCATTTCCGGTGTCCGTTTTGCCGTCTGACCCACCCATCTTGCTGGGCTGGTTCCACTTTGCCGTCTGGAGGGTCAGGTCGGTACCGACTTACAAGAACACCATATAGGACTGTGCATGGCCTCTCAAAACTTTGTCCATAGAGGTTTTCTGGTGCGCCCAGCTCATTTCCGGAGTCCGTTTTGCTCTACGACGCACCCATTTTGCTGGGCTGGTTCCACTTTGCCGTCTGGAGGGTAAATCGGGTGGGGGGTCAAGTGGTCAAAAATAAAATTTTTCAAAAGTGGTCAAATTTGGTACCAAATGAAAGCCCGCATCGAACTGAGCAATTTTTGTCATAGAAGTGCGTACCTAAAGTGGCTGTAGAGGCCTGTGGTGGGGTGGGATGGGGACTTAGGCGATTTTGGGTCAAAAATTAAAATTTTCAAAAGTGGTCAAATTTGGTACCAAATGAAAGCCCGCATCGAACTGAGCAACTTTTGTCATAGAAGTGCGTACCTAAAGTGGCTGTAGAGGGCTGTGGTGGGGTGGGGTGGGGACTTAGGCGATTTTGGGTCAAAAATTAAAATTTTCAAAAGTGGTCAAATTTGGTACCAAATGAAAGCCCGCATCGAACTGAGCAACTTTTGTCATAGAAGTGCGTACCTAAAGTGGCTCTAGAGGGCTGTGGTGGGGTGGGGACTTAGGCGATTTTGGGTCAAAAATTAAAATTTTCAAAAGTGGTCAAATTTCGAGTTAAATGAAGGCCCGCATCGAACTGAACATGAACAACTTTCGCCATAGAACCACCCACCCAAACTTGCTGTGTCGGATTTATATACTTGCTTTATCAACCGGAATTTAAACGACAGACATAGGCCCAACACACACATATTATCCCCTTTTGTGCGGAGCATTTTTGTTACTTGTATATATATATATATATATATATATATATATATATATATATATATAGAGAGAGAGAGAGAGAGAGAGAGAGAGAGAAACTCAGAACTTCGTATGTCGGTGGGGTATGACCCACGGTCACGTGACCCCTGCCGGACCCGTCCGGACCCTCCAGGTACCAACTGGACAGTCCGAAGTGGCTATAAACATGTCCTTGGGGGTTTTCCAGGGCGCTGAATTCAAATCTGGCATTAGTTTTCCGGTAACTATGGCCTAATACTGACTTCTGGGATCACGTTTACCGTCGGACGGTTCAGGCCCGGCTGGTTACCAGGTTGGACTAGCAGAAGTGCCAGGCAACCTCAAAAACAACGTATATAAGGGTTTTCGAGGTCGCTGAGCTTGAATTTGACGTTAGCTTTGCTCTAGCTGCTGTTCTGATTTCAGTAGCAAAACATAAAAATGATTTTTATTTGTTAAAATTTTAACAAAAAAATCACCCACTCCAGGACGGCACAGAGGTCCATCTGGGAACTTCTTTATGTATATGTATCATCGCTAGCCCACAGTCAGGACATGTCTCATGCACAATATGGGTTGCCTAGGGTTTTCCCTTAGTAAATAGCAGCCCAAATTTGAACTTCGGTCATGAACGTTTTTGAGGTCACTTTTGGGTACCCTCACTTAAAGGTCTGCCCTGAACGCATGGAGAGGGCCTAGGGGCTCAAACTCACAGGCTGTAATGTCGAGATGTGTGGCTATCACCATGCAAAAATTTGGGTCTCTGCGACTTTCCTGTGAGTCAGGGTGGGGTGATTTTTTTTGTTAAAATTTCGGGTGATTTTTTTTGTTAAGCTTGCTTTATCACGTCTATGTAATCAGGTAGTGCGCGTTAGCGCACTACCTATAATCAGGTAGTGCGCGTTGGCGCACTACCTAGAATGGGGAAATTAAAGGAGTTTGCGGCTTATTGGAATCTGTTTTTAATAAGTCACGGACGGAGGAGTGGACAGATCGGGCTCAAACTCGGTGTATGAAGAGCCTATGGGCAGGGGTACATGCTGTGAAAATTTGAGCCGAATCGGTCGAGCCAATCTCGAGATATGCAAATTAGGTGCTGTGGCCGCTTGCATGTTTTCTCCTTTTTTTCTTTTTCCCCCCACCCTAGAGGTCGGAGGACAAAAAATTTCTATAAACTTTTGCTATTTTTGTGGATAGAATCCCCCGCAATTCAGGGTGAAT
This sequence comes from Trissonchulus latispiculum, assembly GCA_030248195.1. Lineage (NCBI taxonomy): Eukaryota > Metazoa > Nematoda > Enoplea > Enoplida > Ironidae > Trissonchulus > Trissonchulus latispiculum. The sequence continues at coordinate 4,784 of JASAND010027380.1, read as the reverse complement.
TTTTCTTTTCGCGCTAGGACCCCCCATAGGTCTGTGTACTCCTAGGATTTTGCGATTTTGACCCCCCCGGAAAAAAGTCCGAAAATTTATTAATCAGTCTACAGAGAGGTGCGCTCAAAGCCAGGTACTCATATTGGATTTATAGCATCACCCTAACGTGAACATGTGACCGAAGCGAGGTTTTGCTGCTAGACCTCCTGGGGCGCCCTGGCCAGGGGTCACTACGTAGTTAACGTGTAAAAGGGGGTCTGGGCCTACGGAGTAGGCAGCCCTATACATAAGAGCTGTTGGGCTGAGGTTTCGTATTCGAATAGGAACCCCTATATGGTGAATCTAAATACCCCCATTAGTTTTGCTCTAGCACCCATCTGTGAGGCTGGGGGCTCCCTGATGGAGGTGGGCCCCTACCGTGTCGCAGGTCCAACTTTAAGTGTTTCTATAGACAGATACCCTGTAGGTAGAGCTTTCGTATTGGGCGTGTGGGTTGGGCTGAGGGGGCGCTACATCATAGGCTATATATACTATGTTTCGACCGGACCCCTGTGGCGCCCGGGTCCGGACCGTGTAGGGTTGGTTTTTTCCGGAAAAAAAGATTGCCGGAAAAAAACCTTTTTTTCCGTTTTTTTTTCCATTTTTTTTCTTTTTTCCGATCACTCCAAAATTACACAATGTGCAAAAGTTGCGTTATTTCATGTTTTTGCATGCACAGAAGCAGTTTTCACGATATTTAGTAGTCCCACAGGATAATGCAATTACACAAGCGCTTAGAAAGGTTCCAGTATTGATTATAGGAACCAAATATTTTCAGAGGGTGACTCTGTAAATCTAAGGACAGGTGACGTCTGTATATATACGTTGGCGGCTCTAATAGACTTAGTTTGTGATTTTCCAGGTAACGCGCTTCGTAAAGTAAAGAATTCCAGATATTTTAAAGGTTTTGGTTGAACACTCTACTGGGAATTATTAACTCTACCTGAGTTACGCAATCATTTTCACATTCCAAGGGAAAAGTTAAATCCCAAAATTAGCTCAAATTACGGAGAATACCGTATTCTTACCTCATTAAACACTGTTTTTGATAGTTTCTTAATGTTCTGAGGTCATGAATTAACTTTCAGAACATGTCCCGAATATTTTTCCATTTTTTCCGATGGGTCGAAAAAACCCAAATACAATTTCGTCAGATTTAACATACCCCCACCTACTATGACCCACGGAAAAGTTTATAAATAGCGTGAAATTGCTGGAAAAGCTCATAAAACATGTTATTTCATTGTAAAAATCGTCAAAATAACGTTAGAAATATTTTTCCATTTTTTTCCACCCCACCGGAAAAAAATGGAAAAAAAACGGAAAAAAACCTTTTTTTCCAGTCCTTTTTTTCCGCGCCCATCCCTAGGACCGTGGACCACTGGACCACCACCACGTGGATTTACTACTTACGTTTATGTATATTATGTTGTGGGGACCCACCAATGAAATTATTTCCTGTCGCCCCATTTAGGTGACTGTATGTAGTTTACTGAATAGTAAAGTCCCCCGGGGGGTGAATGGAATGAGCTGATATGCTGCATTCACCCCTCATGAGCCGGGTCCTGCGAATACCTGGCCTGTGGATATTATATACGTACTCTGAAAATAGTGCTCTGAAATTTAATTATATACTCGTAACTTTGGAGTCTACGTATATATATATTTTTCTTGTTAAAGTAAATCTGAACTAAAGTCTACGTATTTCTTCTGTTAAAGTAAATCTAAACTCCTATACTCACTAATATTTATATATATATATATATATATATATATATATATATATAGTCATGGTCAGGTAATCGTGGCTCATGATGGATTTAGTTCCCACGAGATAACTGGGGTAGGTAGGTGAGCTATGCAGCATATCAACGCCAGGGGACAATTTAGAAAGACTAAGTTGTTGATTGCACTTGTTCGGGGGCACTTGAGCTAGTAGTACCTACATATAATGGGTTTTCTTGGGCTGTATGGCGTTTTGTATTCCACTTTATACGTTTCGCTTTATGGTATTTGGGATTTGTACCGAATGCTATTCTGTTGGTGTGAATAGTAGGGCCTAGGGGCGAACAAGTGCAATCATAGAGGTGGGTCCACAGTGCTCCTCTTGATACCTTTGCGCACATATACATTACGAATACGTATATTTGCGTGTCTTTTGTACTTGAACTGATGTAGCACTGTGTGGCGGTTGTTTATTCCATTCCCTTGACCGTGCCCAAAATGGCCAAAAATCGATTTTTCCAAAAGCAGCCAAGTTTGGTATCTACTGAAAGCCCTTGGTGAGGCGAACATTTTTGTCATTGGAGGACCCCTCCAAAGTGGCCCCAGCGGCCTGTGGCGCCCTGACCAGGGTCCGGACCGGTCCAAAATGGTCAAAAATCGATTTTTCCAAAAGTGGCCAAGTTTGGTTTCAAATGAAGGCCCTTGGTGAGGCGAACATTTTTTGTCATTGGAGGACCCCTCCAAAGTGGCCCCAGCGGCCTGTGGCGTCCTGACCAGGTTCCGGACCTGTCCAAAATGGTCAAAAATCGATTTTTCCAAAAGTGGCCAAGTTTGGTATCAAATGAAAGCCCTTGGTGAGACGACCATTTTTTGTCATTGGAGGACCCCTCCAAAGTGGCGCCAGCGGCCCTTGGCGCCCTGACCAGGGTTCGGACTGGTCAAAACTCGATTCTTTAAAAATTTCCAACTTTGGTTTCAAATGAAAGCTCTTTGTGAGGCCAACATTTTTTCTCATTGGAGGACCCCTTCAAAGTAGACTCAGTGGCCTGTGGCGCCCTGACCAGGGTTCGGACCAGGGATGGGCACCGGAAAAAAACTACCGGAAAAAACGGTTTTTTCCGTTTTTTCCGTTTTTTTTCCGCAGGCTTCGGAAAAATACTCGCGAGTTTTTTTCCGAAAAGTTGAAAAATTAGCAGTAAAATTGGAAATTTTGGGAAAATTTTTAAATTTTTCCGAAAAAATTTAGAAATTCTTTAGAATCGCCTGTATTTATAGTTTATCGCATGAAAATACGTTTAAAAGCTTAAATTCATTAAAATTTGCTCAATTTTGGCGCTCCAGAAACAGATTGAAACCTTTGGTGATATCGGAAAAAAACGGAAAAATACTGGAAAAAACCGGAAAAAACCGGAAAAAACTAGTTTTTTTCCGCAATAATTTTTTTCCGGAAAAAACCCAACCCTGGTTCGGACTGGTCAAAAGTCGATTTTTTAAAAATTTTCCAACTTTGATATCAAATGAAAGCTCTTTGTGAGCAGAGATTTTGAAAAGGGAGGGGTCGAACCTGAAAAGTTTCCTATTTTTTAGTTTTATGCATTAAAAATAACTTAGTTTTTGCTTTCTCCCAAAAAATTCCGGGGGGTAAATCAGACAAAACGGGAGGAGTCGGAACCCCCAAAACGCCTCCCCTGGGTGCGCCCATGGAGTGACCCCTAGTGGAGGACCCCTCCAAAGTGGACCCGTTCCCCCCGCCTCCGCACGTCATCTGACATTCTGTAAATTGCGTTAAACTCTCGCTTTTGCATACCCCACTCGACGCCGTTACCCCCCCCCCCCACATATCGGCAAACCGGTCAAGAACTGCGGTAAACACACATTTGCGTTCTAAAATTCAAAGAGTATATACGTAATTATTCTATTTTGACCTCTATACCCCACGCGACGCAGTTACCCCCCCCCACATTGCTACACACATCTTAACCGTGAAAATGCCGGTTGTTTATTAAAGTCGAAAAGTAATACGTATGTGATCTACAGCGGAAAAATGCAAGCAACTAGTAACAAAAATGCCCTAACGGTCATTGCTAAAGGGGAGAATAAGGAAATGCTACTAAAGCGGAAAAATGCCAATAGTTTTTGCAGACATCGTTAGCGCTTAAAATGATTGAAACCAGCTTTTTTGTGCAGAATACTGGCATTTTTTTAGTGGGGGGGGGGCGGGCCCCCCCACTTTTCGGTTCCCCCTCCACTTTTCGGAGCCCCCCCACTTTTCGGAGCCCCCCCACTTTCGCCCCAACACTTTTCGGCAAGCCCCCACCCACTTTTTTGGGGGTCGCCCAAAAGTGTCTAAAAATCAGGTTTTTGAGGTCAAATTTTCATAACTTTTCTCAATTTTTAGCTAATTTATGGACTTATAAGCTCATTTTAAGCTAAAAAACAGCGCTTTTTGCGTTTTTAGCTTAAAAAGGCTAATTTTTCGCTAAAAATTTCGGCATATTTTACATTTGGCTCGCCCCCCCACTTTTCGGAAGCCTCCCCCCCACTTCCCCCTCCCTAGGGGGGGCGAAGCCCCCCCCCCACTTTCAAAACCCTAAAAAATGCCAGGAATAGGGAATCTAGCCAGCGCATAAAATGATTGAAATCAGCTCTTTGGTGCAGAATAGGGGATCTAGCCAGCGCCTAAGATGATTGAAACCAGCTTTTTGTAGCAGAATAGGAGAACTAGCCAGCGCCTAAAATGATTGAAACCAGCGTCTGGGCAGAATAGGCGCCTGTCGCCATCCACCCTATTCTCGTGGAATGAACTCAGCAAAAAAGTAGTTGACATTTGCGTGGGTGTATATACCTGTGTGTGTGCGTGTATATAAGTGTACATCAGCAGCTCCTCGTGGATTATGAAAAAACACTGTGCTTTAGGTGGAGGGATGATGCGTTATCACAAACGATGCCAGGAATCCTTCATGTGTGTACTGCTGAATGCATGAAATCACGCGTGATAGTAACCTTACTTGCAGATGAGGTTGAACACA
>JASAND010027377.1:5000-12239 GCA_030248195.1 Trissonchulus latispiculum | reverse complement strand
AGGGCTGCCAGACCCAGCGCTAGTGCATACCTTGAATATTCTCCTTTTCTAGGGGAAGTCACCGAGGACTTCCCTCCCTGGCAAGTTTCCGAGAAAGCCAAGGGGATGGCAGTCTACCCTGCGTGCGCCACCACGATACGTCCATTACGGTAGAAGTAATGGAGGTATTATAGCCTTGCTTAACAACGGATAATTGCATGACCAATCATTCAGTGTCAGCTTTCCTAGACCCAGACAAAATATTAACGCCTGCAGGTCTACTTCAACCCGGAACACCAGCTTGGATGAGGTGGACGGAAAAATTCTTTTAACACTCGCTTCGATAAAACGAGCTAAAAGAGTTTAAAAGGGAAAGTTAAAATTAAATGTGCTGCATGTGCAAATCGGTGTTAAACAAGTTGAATTAACTAGTTTTAATTCAATTAACCGAATCTGGAAGGGTCCGTAAAGAAATTGACTTGAGGAATAGCATGGCGGTGTCTGCTTTCAGCTAACCGGATCAGGAATGGATGCACGTTTCTGATATTCAAGAATGGAGTATTTAACTGCGTTGGATCTCCAATCTTTGATGCGACAGAAAGTTCTCAGACAGTCGCTCACATGTTGGATACTACTTTGTCGTTAGCATTAAGGAAAATGGTTAGTAGTTATGGTAGTAGTAAGTAAGTAGTTAAGGAGCTTTGTATTATTATGCTGCAGTTTAGAATTAGCTTCCTATCATCAAACAACTGTAAATCAGTTGTTGACTTTGACTCACTTTATGAACGCTTACTTTCTTACGATTACAATATGTTGGATTGCGGAAAGTTTTATGGGCTAACTTGGAAATCTAATGGAGCTTCGGTGCGATAGTTTTACAATCATTGGAACGAAGAGGGTAAAAATGAACACGAAGCGAATAGCACAGTACTGCAACTTTGCTAAGAATTCATGAATAAGGAATAAAGGTGCTTGAAGTCTGGTAGAAAACTGACTGCCACAAAACAATTGACATTGCAAAGACAAAGCGAGATTTCGTTATATGAATCTCTGTGATGCACAGATGCGAAACTAACCGCTAGATGCCCTGATCGTATTGTGGAGTCATCCTTTATCAAAATCTCATGGTGTTCAGTTCAAAAACAGACATATTGTAGGAAAATGTACAGGCTCATCTAGGGTGAATGTTATATTTTCTTTAAAGGGTGGGTGGATAAGTTAACAACTGCTAGAGAGTGGTGCTCATATATAGAACGAAGGGAACTGAAAAAGTTCTTGGGAAAGGAACTAGTAAAGGGCGTGTTCAGGGCACGTCGTTTAGGAAGTCTGACCAACTGGCCCCACTGCAGCTTCACTCCAGCTGAAATAATAAACTCCTTCAACAATGTCAGCCCAGGTGCGAAAACGATCGACTTCATTTCAGCTTCCGCGCACAAAAACGATTAGATTTCGACGTCAGCAAGTCCTCATCTATGCAAACGAAAGATCTATGCCAAAGGATGCTACCGCATGCCAGTAGTATTTGCAGGAACAAATCGAAACCGTAAACCGCAACAGCAAAAATGTATATGGATATTATCACAGGCTAATAAAGAACCTAATAATAGTTTTTAAAGTATTTAAAAACATTACTAATAACTATTCAGAATACTGCATAAACCAAAGACTAAGACTAAGTGAGTGTTTATCTTTGTCCACGAATGATTACAATACGGATAAGTAAAACAGAATCGCATCAGCTCGATGCCCCGGGTAACAAACAAGTTTCTGCATGGAGATGCAGAAGTTTCAACCGAAACTGGAATAACTAAACAAAGCAATGAGGTCACCTCAACTGGCATGGTTTCTGAATTGTGGTCCACGGTGCCATCCAGTTGTCGTTTTCGTATTTTCCAGCAACCAAAACGTCCACATGGTAGCCGTCGTTACTAATTCGGCGCTGTCCATAAAATGAGTTGTCCAGCCTGCAAGAGCATATATATACTGGCAACAGAAATAAAGTTTAGGAACGCTTTTGTTCCTTAGAAGGAACATTGATGTTATTTGGAAACAAAGTGTAAGACTAAAAATTTGGAAATGCTATACCTAAACAAATATAAAATGCATTTACGGACGTAAGCAGTAGCAAGTGATGAAATGAGTGCCTGTGTTTTGAAACGTTTGGTACGCTGTCGCTCTTCCCGTTGCCTCAATCTAAACGTCGAAATTTATTGTGCTATGTATTGTTTGGGGTACTTCTAGCTGCCTTTGTGTGGTTACGAAGAGGTAAAGGTGTCTTCTTAGTCGCGAACGCAGGTGACTGCTCGTCGACGAGTGCTGACTTGCGTTTACCGACGTCAATATATTTGGCGTGCGCGGGATGGCACAAGTGGTGCCTTCTCGCGCGTCGACGCACGTCTACCAGCTCTATAGTCGCACGTCTACGCGACGTCGATGCTTTCAGTGATTACATGGCGCCTTGATGTTGCACATCTTTAAGCGTCGACGCGCGTCGCTTTAATAGTACCATCACTTCGATCATGTCGACATGTGTCTACGCGCGCCGACTCGCGTCTGGAACTATTATACCAACAAGCCTGAGAACAGATAACTCTTGCCCTTGAGAAATGTGTATACAGATCAGCCAACCGCAAACTACCCTTCAAGTACTACATTTTCAACTTATATTGTTTTGTGTGGGCTTTGGCCAGACTGGGCAGTAAAGTTTACGGGGATGGGATGACTTCAGCAGCATATTTCTGCAGAAATCGTTGTGGGCTCAGCTGCACACCGTTAGAAATCCCTCGGCTTTCTGCGTATGGTGATATAAACTATTTTGTTGTAACGTGCTGTTAAAAAGTTTTACTTTAAAAAATTTATCAAAATTCCTGAACAATCTAAACAATTTTGGCTAATCTTTACTAAATAAAACTTTCAAGCAAGAACAGACAGCAGAATGGCTTATGTCGTCAGACGTAGCAAGTTAAGGGGTTTTATCTGGGTGCAGCTTACACAGAACGTTGCTTCAATCTTAAGAAATAAGCTGCTTGACTTAGTAGTTTGCTGCTGGAGGGTTTGGTATGGGTACTGACGCTAGGCAACTTTTCTTAGGGGGGACTTGCTTAAGGAGCTGGTTCGAGTATTTGAAGGTAGTACACTTTGAAAGACAGTGGTTAACTCAATTCTAGGAGTTCAACGATAAATTTCATATCATTTTAAACATTGGAATGTATCTGTTACAACTAGGTAGAGTACATCTCATTTCAACTGTTAGAGTTTAGCATGCGATAAAAAGAAAACAATTTTTGAACATAGATTTCTGGAAACAAGGGAAAGTTAAAGAGAACAGACCAGTTCATGGTTTAAAAGAAACGTCTTCCGAGGGCTATTTTTTATGAAACTGTTTAATGTTCAAGTAAGCTCAAGGTATTCACAAAATGTAAATTTTGTCTGATTATCGTCACACTTTTCAATTTGGTCGCTTGTTTCCCTCGAATAGCAAGACAAAACGGAAACCATGAAAACTTGCCCTTGGCAATTGTCTCAAAATGCGTGTGTAAAACCGTTTTCAATTTGCCTGTCTGAGTAGAGAGAAATCCGTTTTGAAAATAACATGGTTGCGATTTTCAGAATTTCACATTATGACTGCTTTGATTTGGCAGAGATAACGTAGAGAGATCTCCGCTGTGCATAAATTGTCCTATAGGAGTACAAATATTAACAAAACTTGGTTGCCGGTCCAGCGCTGTTAAAACTAACGAAATCTTGCAGCATTTTTTGATCTCGAAATTCAGTTTTCGCTGTTTTCTCTTAAACCGCAAGAGATCGAACAATATCAAGAGCAAAGTTGTAGGACTGCGTGAGAGGATACGAATGACCGTAAGCTTGCACGGCGGCCACAGAGCAAGTTGTGGTTAAAGCTGATTTCTCCAAAACTCAAATTTTCACACTGCGGCAGTACTAATAACGTTTTCTAAGTGAATTGATATAATTGTAGGAACTTTGAATGAATTATAACCGCAATTACGCTTGTAAAGTCTAAAACTACGCGAGCCCGAGCGGCCACCTTAACATCGGATAATATTTTGGAGTAACACCTTAAGCCTTAGTTTTGTTGCATTTAAGGCCTACAAAACTAATGTCTAATCTAAAAACAAAGTTCACTTGTGAAAAATTTATTTTGTATATTGGATTAGGTTTTATTTGAAAAAATGAAATTTTGGATAATAATTTCGGCAAGCCGCAAAAGTTGTATGATTGCAATCCAATGCCCAATCTTTCTCCGACCTTTTGTTTAATATTCCGACATGGTTTCTTTACGTCTTGTTTTCGACCTTGTTTATCTTCGCTGGGCCGGGCAGGGTGCACTTGAGCGCATGAGTCCCCTCATGTTTTCCAAAATGGAAACGTAGAGTTAGATAGGTAAATTCAACGGAAGAAAGTTTATAGTCTGAGACGTATAAAGGTTATGAAAATCATAGAGATTGCTGTAACAGTTTAGTGGAATTTCAAATATTTAAGATTATTTACTGACCAAGATATGTAAAGTTTTGAAGAAATGTATCGCATTTTGATTTACTTGCTTGTAACCACAAATAAATGTTAAAACTACTCCATCAAAGTACAGCTACTCAAAACTTAGTTTAGAACATTGTTTCATGTTCGGTCAGATAGGTGCAGTCTGTAGCAGACCAGAGATAAAAGTTTAGTGGAGGCAAACTTATGATGTGGTGGCTTTGGTGAGGATAAAGTGAGTGGTGAACTAAACTATTGTTATATCCCTTTGACTTGGCGTACTTTCCTTAAGGTGCTGGGTTTGCAGCAAATTTCTGAAGGATTGTGTTTTAATCAATTGTTAGGGTTAAGCAACAAATTTTCTATCATATAAAGCATAGAATGCGCTAATAACAGTTGCATTAGGTTAAAGACCTCAGGTCTAGAAGCCCGTTTCACTTAGCCTGCAACTAGTTTTTTGAACATAGCTTTTGTAATTCCAGAAAGCGAGGGGAAAACCGAAAACTTTCTTTCAGCTTCAAAACAAAAGTGTTTCATCGCAATTTGTTTGTTTATTCACAACTCAACCTTCAAATTAAACTGTCATCAACGACATTCCCTAGGCGTGAATAGAAATCAATAGGAGAAATTTTTTTCAAAACAATCCAATTGTCATTTTCGGTTTTGCTTTTTTGGTTGTAGAGATCGCTTTTTTGACTGTGCTATAAGAATACTATAGTACGACCAAAAAATGTGTGTACAAACTACGACCGTTTATAGCAGATTAACCGTTGGAGTAAACCTCAACAATGTATATATTTTTGGAATCCTCAGGAACCCGAGATTTGGAAAATCCGGAAAAAAATCCGGAATTCCGGGTTTCATTCACGGAAACCTAAAAGTTTTAGTTTTTCGCCCAATTTTTATCGCAATCAAAATTTTGTTTTCACAATGGAATAGTGCTGGTCCCGTTGCATACTTTTGCTCTTAGAAATTTTTCGCGAAAATGCACCCAATTTCCGGAATTCCGGGTTTTCAAAATTTCCGGATTTTAAAAATTTTCTCTAATACCCACAAGATTGGTACCATTCGAAAGCTCTTATCGAGCTGAACAACTTCTGTAATAGAACGAACTCTTGAATATGCACACAATTCCCGGAATTCGAGAAAACCGGATTTTCCGAATTTTAAAAATTTTTCCAATACCCCACAATATGAGTATCATTCGAAAGATCTTGATGAGCTGAACAAATCCGGTAATAGAACTAATGTCTGAAAGTGCACCCAATTTCCGAAATTCACGAATTCCGGATTTCACTCTAACTTGGAAGTTTTTCGCGAATTCCGAGAACCAGACTCATTTCTGCGAGTTGGTTCTATTACAAGATTTGTTCAGCTCATCAAGAGCTTTCGAGTGATACCCATATTGTGGGGTATTGGAAAACATTTTTAAAATCCGGAAAATCCGGTTTTTTCGAATTCCGGAAATTGTTTGCACTGTGTGCATCAAGAGTTCGTTCTATTACAAAAGTTGTTCAGCTCGATAAGAGCTTTCGAATGGTACCCATCTTGTGGGCATTGGAGAAATTTTTTAAAATCCGAAAATTTTGAAAACCCCGAATTCCGGAAATTGGGTGCATTTTCGCGAAAAATTTCTAAGAGCAAAAATGTGGAGCGGACCAGCTCTATTCCATCGTGAAAACAAAATTTTGATTGCGATAAAAATTGGGCGAAAAACTAAAACTTTTAGGTTTCCGTGAATGAAACCCGGAATTCCGGATTTTTCGGGATTTTCGAAATCTCGGGTTCCTGAGGATTCTAAAAATATATACATTGTTGGGGTTTACTCCAAAGGTTAATCTGCTATAAACGGTCGAAGTTTGTACACACATTTTTTGGTCGTACTATAGTATTGACAATTTCTGCTACGAAACTTGCACTTGTAGAGAATTCGAAGTATCGCAACATTTGATTTTTCTTAGACTAGCAGATCTTGGACTTGAATGTCAATTACTGCAATTATTTGCTTATCAAGGAATCAAGCTGTATCAAATAAAACAATGCTGTATATTAAAATGAGAGCGTTTGAACGAGTACAGATTTGTCGTCACAGAATTAACCAATAAGTTATAGTGCAGTGAAGATTTTCCTCTCACTAGACAGTGGGTGTTCTTAAGCTGTGACTGTTATTTAATGTTTCCCCAGTTTAAGTAGTGCCCTTGTAGCAAATTTGAACACATTTTGGCTTACTTCTGGCAAGGCTCAAAATACGCGAAAGCAAACAACTTTAGATGTACAAAGCATCAGCAATTAACCTAACACCATCTCCGCATAAGTACCGGCTTTTACATCAGCGTTTTTTCAACTTCAGGAGAACGGGAAAAACGGGAAACACGGAAATCCGAGAAATAAGCTATTAGCATCTACCATTGGGTCTGCCAAAAGAAAATACGAAACGCGTACACAAAATTGTAGGTGAAATCTTCTGCCTGCCTCCAGTCAACAAATGTCGTGAGCTGAGAGCGGGGATGAAGTAATCTGCAAACTTGGTTTGGATCACCTCCTCTGGCGAAGACACTAAAACAAGATATTTTGATCATTGCTTACTTGAAAACAGTGGTGCATAAGATCTTGTTTGTTGGATTAAACTTAGCCGAATGTTGTGGTCATTTACAAAATTATGTTCCCTTTGCTTCCACAGTTGTGATGGTATTCACTAACACACAAGGCCTCACTGCTTAAATAATTTTTTAATGTCTAAAATATTTAAATGTCTACTAACACCTA
>JASAND010027376.1:0-26297 GCA_030248195.1 Trissonchulus latispiculum | reverse complement strand
GGTAAAATTTGATCACAACGAACTAAACCCAGCTTTCCTTTCCCCGGCGACAAACCATGACCTCTTTATTTCAAGATGGTGATTTCAAAAAAGTTACTTTCAATTTATCGAATATATAAGTGAATCTAAATACATTCAATATACAGCTGATAATTCATTAAAAAGAATACATACATGGATCATATTTGACAAAAACCTGCTGCGTAAATAAAGCTAAAAATAACACAAAGCTAAAAATGTAAACAAATATATTGAAATCTGGGTTGTCATCAGCACAAATATGAGCCAAAAATCATAACGGGAGAAACAAAAAAGTTACACTGATGACTCTCTTAAACTGTTAAATTAGTGTAACAGACCCAATAAACTACATACTTAAATTAGACAAAAAGTCTCTCCCCAAGACACAAAACAAAAGTTTTTAATTTCCCCAAATTTCTCAGTGGGTTATGTAATTTAGGGAAACTTCAAAATGTTTAAACTGAAAAGTGAAAAATGATTGCAATAAAATTTACTTTCCAACATTTCAGTTTCTTGAATGAACTTCTCTGATATAAAACTTCATTTTCTTAATTGAGCTGAGCAACCCAAAAATTAATCACACAACTTGGCGAAGATTTATAAACAATCCAACCTCATTATAAGCAGCCTAATTATGTAGCTACGTATATATTTAATTGAAACAATTTTGCTTTAATTATCAATTAAAGACGAGATTGTTGCTTAATCTACGCCATAAACGTAAATTACACATTATTCCTACAAAAAATTGAACTGTCACATTTATTTTATCAATTTTATCTTTATATATATAATAGTATCATAGTATCATATAATAGTATCATATAATTTTTCTTCGTATATTCATTGCGATGTACAAAAAGGACCAGTCCTTTAGTGTTAAGTGACTCCCCTTTAACATGGCTTAAACAGCTGGCGAAACGAAACAAACCTGTTATTACAACTTCAAGCCATTCGTTAATGAAAAGAAGCCAGATTTTTGCCCATAGATGTCTTTGAAACTTTTTTGAAACAATTTTTTTAACTTTATTTTCCTTCTCTCTTTAAAGCACCACCAGCCGCTAAGCTGTGTCTCTTTTGGCAGACGAAAGTTCCTTTAGACACAAAACTATATTTTGAGTTTTTAATGATGCTTAAAGCTAACTTTAACTTTTAATCTAAGTAGTGCAGTCTATTTTAATGGCTCAATAAACTCATAGAGTTTCAATTAGCTTCGTGTAGTGTTTTGTAGACAATTAAATAAATTTAATGTTACCCTTGACCTGAGACTCGAAAATTTCGTGCCTCGGTGGAATTCCAACCCACTACTTCCGGAATAACGACCGCGCCTCCCATGACTCTACCAACTACGCTATACTGAGGCCATAGTTGGCATTGAAAGGCAATAATCGCACAAGGCATCTGTTCATCTATGAAACTGTAAACTTAACTCTAAGTTGATGAAATATTCACAAATTTATATATATATCGGATCCGTAAATGAAGTCAAAATCCTTCCTGTTATGTAAATCCTTATCGATTATACAATTAATTATGTAGTTTGAACTCATTATTTAGACATGAATAACAGTCATAGCAAATACCCCCACCATGAGCCTTAATCTTTGAACTGAAAATAGTGTTCCCTGAAACTTACAAAGCTCAATGATACACTTAGCAGAGAACCACATACAAAAGCTGTGTGTCAGACACTGTCTTATGTATGTTACAGCAAGAGTATAAAATGAGGTATAGTGGGAAGCTTGGCTCTTCCTAATAGAAACTGGCTGCGAGATTCTCGGCACATTAAGGCTGATACCTTGGGGGGGGTCCCACTTACCATTATTCATCATGCATATGCATTTGAACTAAAACGCATCTGATTGGCTAATCGCCTACCTTATGTTAAATTTACGTGCATAAGGGAACCCCCCCGAGATCTCAGGGGGTCCCGCTTAGCGTTGTTAAGCGTGTGTTTACAGGCAGCCAAACGGAAATGCACTGCTGAGGATTACAGTAATCCAAAGCTAAGTAATCAAATACGTTTCAGTTCGGCTGCATATAAACACACGCTTAACAACGTCCGCCCCCCCTGAGATCTCGGTGGGGTCCCCTTATACACGTAAATTTAACATGAGGTAGGCGATTAGCCAATCAGATACGTTTTATTTCAAACGCATATAAACACATGCTGAACAATATTAAGTGGACCCCCGAGATTTCGGCCATAATGTACCTAGCATCTCGTAGCCAGTTTCTATTAGGAAGAGCCAAGCTTTCCCCTCCTCCTCATTATATACTCTTGGTTACAGCAACAAAATAAATTTGACTGTTACTTTTATACTTTTTTCAGTTTTACAAAAATCGCTTCGCTAGTTAGCTAGCTGATAGAATGGAGTTATCACCAAGAGACTACGCCGACCAGCTAGACTACAACATTCGACTCTGGTCCCGAGTCCCGGCTTACACCCTTGGCTACAATATGCATACCAAGCCCATTGCTACATACAGAACCTATGTGTCAAATTGCTTTCTAAGACCCAAAGGGTATGCAACTATAGAACTATATTTATGCATGTGAAGGAAGTAATAAACGTCGTCTAAGAAATACCATAGGTCATTAATGACAATTGTTAGAAATTTTCTGAAATTAATCTTTACATAGTAAGTGAAGAATAAAACAGCTAATAAACATAAATGCACATTGAGCTATCACACATCATGATGTCAAATAAATTTAGTTTTTAATGATTCTAGTAAACTATAGGAGTGCTAGTGAGAATACAGAATTTTTCTGTAAACCTACAATGTAGATGAGGTGCCAGCTAGTGTTGTTCACCGGCCCAATTTTCCGTGGGCTAATCGGCGTGAGCCGCGACCTGTGCCGGCCGGTGTACCGGCCTTCACCGGCCCGCCGGTTGCCACTTTTCGCTGACTATCCAAAATACAAGAAAAAAATAGACTGACTAATACTGAAAAAAATAGTTTTCTAGGCAGATTTTAGGAAATTTAAGGCGATAAGCCGCAGAAACTGTCACTGGCCGCCCGGCCGCTCCGTATTTGATCGGCCGGCTGGCCAACTTCGACTCTGGATTTGGGCCGGTCGGACAGCGGCCGATCTCCGGCCAGCCGGTTTGGACAGGGCCGGTTCAAAACACTAGCGACAGCTAAAAGTAAGGATAAATTTTTTGCAGCACAACCCCTGCTTAGATACCAAATATAAATTATTATATACTAACGTTATAACTAGCTAGCTAACCTACGTATATACCTCTAATTTCAGATGTCTTCGCTCAGCCTCGGACAAATGCTGGCAATTTCAGCCCAAAATTCGTCCTCGTTTACAGCAAAGCAGAAGTTTCACAGCACTCTGCCCGACGCATGGTTTTCCGGCATCGCTAAGCTACACGGACGGTTACGGGACAGTAACACCCGGATACAGATCCTACATGTACGTACAGAAGCCAGAGGTTTGTTAGCTGGAAATAGGGCATGAAAATGACTCTAAAATAAATACTATAAAATATGTACAAAAATCCAAAAAAATGTTCAAACATATAAATACACACAACAACACAAAATATAACACGCTCACTACAGAAGCTCCTTTTAATTCAGCGGAAAATAAATACAGCTAAAAAGTTTAAAATATGGACTCAGTATATATGTACTTCGAATATTCGATTTTAGTAGCCAATTGTCCGCTTTTCGGTTTATCTGCGACCTAGCTGAGGTGAGGGCTACTTTCAAATTTTCTAAACTGTTCTGTAACAATCGCTTCAGTAAAAAGACGTCATGCTAGTCGCGTTTCATCAAAAGTCAAAAAACATTAATTTTTGTAGCAATTTATTCAGTTAAGATGAACTAATCTGTAATCTTTCAAACTATGCATTTTAGGCCGAAAGGATATGAGTTCGGAGATCGAGACTACTATAATCGTGGTTATCCAAAACATGTAAGCGTATTTCCAACCAAAAAGTGGAGCGTTGGAACCAGCATTTACGACGACTACGATGTCCCACAGGAGGAAGAAGACGCAGAAAGACTACTGATGCGATATCCAAGTAAACTTTTTAATTTTGAAATTGAATTTTAAATTTTAAATTTTTAGTTGAACAAAGTTTTGTTTCTGAAACATTCTATAAATTGAAACACTGAAACATTCATAGACCAGCACAACTATTGAGGTGGGATGGTTACAGGAGTCCATGTTCTGGCGAAATGCCTGATGGTCAAGGGCTGACCGCCTTATACTGATGTGGTCAACACTCTTCGGTAATACGATATCTGCGGAATACTCAGCCTATTTATCCTTGCCGTATCTTAAAAATCTGCTCGCTCTTACCTTGAAAATTGTGGTTTCAAAATAAAGTTTACGGCAATTGCAGACTCCATCGGACATATTATTCAGGCCGTGAAGAGTCAAAGTTTACAAACTTTGTTGCAAAAAATTAAAAACTCAAAATACTTAATAACAATCCATAACACACAAAGCATATAAGCATGTGTGTATGCAATTTCTATGTAACCTTTGCCTGTACACATTTCAGTTGCCAAGTCATCCTTGGAATTTCTGAGCAAGTATGAAGTTCACAAACTGTGCGATCTGACCCTGATTTCTCCCTACAGTAATCGTAGAATCCAGGAAAGAATAGATAATCGGCCCTACAAGCATTTTCTGTCTATTAGAAGCATTCCTTCCCGCTACGTACCACGATTTAGAAAACGCCGCTATCCCCGCTCCTGGACTACAAAGGTGGTCTACGTTTGGTAATTCTTTGACGCCGGATCTAAGCTACAGTTTCTGCAGATTCAAGCCAGCTTGGATGTTGGCTACTGACTTAGTGCAAAGCTACAATTTACTGCCAAATGCAATATTTGTAACGAAGACTACTGTTCTTGATATTAACGATTTCATTCAGATGTCGTTTAGAAAGTATACTATCAGAATAGTATCAGTTATGTTAATTGTTAGCACTGTATCCTCTATATATGATAGTACTGTTACAAAATTCTGCCTTGACCAATTTCTTCTTTAATAGCGCCCGAATAGGGAAATGTAAAATCTAAAGCTTTTGATAAGACCTTGAGCACGGAGTAATGGTTTAGACAAGCATTTAAAGTACAAAATCAGAAATGAAAAATCGACAAAAATATGACAGTGCTCAAAAATAAAATTCCAACATATATATAGTTTTAAAATGGCTTGAATCTTAATGCATTATACTATACCAAAAGAACGTAACACGCGACACTGCCATATTTTACGAATTATAGCTTCGGTCCAATGGGTGCTATACTGCTATCTAGGGTTGTGCTCGGGCAGGCCCGAACCGAGAACTTCTGCTGGCCCGACCCGAGTCGGGCCGGTCGGATCGGGCCATTCGGGGTTCTCAGGCCGCTCTAACCATTACTGCTAATTTCACAATGTGTATCCGAAAATATTTTGTACGGGTCGTGAACGAATTCGACCCAGTCGGGCTGCTCGGACCATGAATCGGTAAGGCCATTCGGGATGTTGGTGCCGTGAATCGGTTCGGGCCGCTCGGGGCCGAACCGAAGAATTTTTACCGGCACAACCCTAGTGCTAAAAACAGGGGACCAGGATCATTACTTAACAGTGTGAAATATCAAGTTATTCACGTGAACACCGGAAGGTTAAAATTAGTAGGTATAAAAAACTAGACTCTAAGTCCAGGGGGGGAGGGGTCGCCAGAGGTCCCCGTTTGGTGTATGGTAGTCAACAGCCAATCAGATTGCAGAAACCCCTCCTCCGTCTCGTGGGGGGTGGGTGGTAGAGCAGAGGATTACGGTAGTTTTTGTTCTATTCGAAAATGGGTCCCCGTTTGGGGGTCACAGACATGTGCAGGAGGGGAAATTCGGGGGGGGGGGGTAAAAATCCGGATTTTTCCGGTTTTTACCGGAAAAATCCGGATTCTGGGGGGGGGGGTGAGCTCGGGTCTGGGGGAGGGGTGAAACCCCCCCCCAAGCACACGTATGCTCACAAAAAGTGGTCCCCGTTCGGGGGTGGGGGGTCGCCAACAGCCAATCAGAATGAGTAAAACTTAGCCTGCTTGAGCGACCCCCCCCCCAAACGGGGACCTCTTGCAGCGACCCCCTCCTAGACGGGGACTTTCGATTACCCCCCTCCCCAAACGGAGGGGGGTATACCTGTCGACCCCCCCCAAACCGGGGGAACATTCGCGTATTGTGGTCGGAGCACCGTTACGCAATGCCAAGAAGAGGAGCCCTCTAGTGGCTTACTCTTCTAATGTATAGGAGAAAATCATGGACCCTTGACTGAACTGAATCCGGCCCATTTTATAGCGGTACTACCTTAAAGTCATTAACGAAAACTGATTAAGAAAAACAAGTTTACTCCAATACATGCAAATAATTCTTTACTTAAGTATAAATAAATAACAGTCAGTAAACAGTAGAATATGAATATTATACAGCCAAGTCACGAAAACACAAAAAGGCACAAATGTACCATAGACGAACAAGTTATCACAAAGAAAATTGAAACAACGAAGCGTACAAAAACTAACAAACAATTTATTATAAATAAACAAAATAAATTTTAAAATGAAGTATATAAATAAAATTCAATAATAAATTCATCGGTGCCACATAAACTAAGAAACAATATACACATACCGGCCAAGACAAGAACATAATATTACACTAACAGTAATAAAGAAACAGCGCATAACATAACATTAACATAACATCAATATGCATAAAGCAGACTCGACAGATTGTGTAAATTGCATGGGAAATAAGCCACAAAAAGCTACCAACAAAAACACTACAAAACAGATGATGCAGTCAGTAGACATTATGAAACGGTCGAAACGGGAACAGCCCAAAAGTTACTGGGATCAAAAACTTAAGAAACACCCAGAAAATGAGACAATACGTACAAAAATATATCTGTAAGTGATGAAACTGATGGTACGCTAAATAATTTCAGACAATATAGACAAACAACAACAGAAACTGACTATGCATGAATTTCCTGGAGCAATGCTGGTGCCAGCCCGAAGGAGACCAGATCTATCGCTATTTCAGTGACCGTTGTCTAATGCCGGGGAACATTATCCAAAAGGCCATCTGAGGGCATTAACCATTGTCTCTCCCCTTCAGTAATCGTTACTATGACTACGACTATTGCTACGTCCTAAAATGAGAAGCTGGAGCAGACACCCAACCGACATCCATTAACTGCTCATAAGAAGTGTTTTAGAACGGCCGGGTTGAACCGGCCGGCGGTCGGCCGCCGAAAAATGTCACCGGCCGGCCGTTGGCCGTTCTCGGCCGGCGGCCACAGGCCGGCCGACCGCCGGCTGGCCAGACATTTTTTTGGCATTTCAGGCTCTTAACGCAATAATGGGGCGGGATCAGAGGCAAACCCAGAAAGTTGTGCGATCCATTTTGAGCCGAAGGCTGGGTGCATCCAACGTCACCTCAGAGAGGGTAGATGGATCTCGTTACAAAAGTGACGGTATATTCCAAGAGGGGGGTTACCTTCTATCTGGGACTCTGCACCACACTCTTGGGCGAATAAGTGGATTAAGGGTTCTATAGCGCGTACGTAAATGTGAAAGACAGAAATCCACAGAGGATAACGCCAGAGGACCAAAGGTGAGTGAACTGAACACCCAAACCTGGAATAAAAGCACCAGGCTTGTAGAAGGGGGGGAGGAGCAACTGCCAAGAGAAAACCAATTAGCTAACCAGCGAACCAACACTGATCAGATAAGTATTTTAAATATCACGTAGACTTCCCAAGATCCAGCTCCAATGTTTAGCCAAAGCCAAACACTCAAGCTTAGAAAAGGAGGAAAACATTATGCTATCATCTGCGAGCCTAGTCTCGCCGTCCAAAACCAATCCGCCAGGCCAGAGAAAACAATATAGCCAAGCGAAAACAGAGACAAAGCCATCATATGGGCAGTGGAATAGAGCAGTTTGGGAGCAAAGACGGACCAAACGAACAGGTGATGCCTTTCTAGGGCCGAGACCAACAGGCAGCAAAGTGTTGGCAGGCTCTGCAGGCAGAGGACCAGATGTAGTCTAAGGTATTGGCTGGAGCTTTTGGTAGAATCAGGTGACGCCTTAGAAAAGGGGGCAGAAGGGGGCCGGTCCTGAACCCAAACCAGGAGCAGGCCGGAGTAGGTGGTCAGGACAAGCTGTAGGCCTACGATGGCTGGATGATAGTCAGACAGGCCGACGTAGGCAACGGAGAGGTCCAGTGTGCTCAGAGTGTTGCTGTTGCCCTGAAACAGAAGAAAAAAGAATAAGAAAATAAAATGATTACAGTATCACACATACAATTCGGTCATTGTAGTGCGCCAAAGAATGAAGAGTGGAGCTATAAACTATAAACGAGATACCATTATCTCATTCCTACATAAAAATGAAATCTAGGAGATATGTCGCACGAATTGATGTCCAGCTACAAAATGTCCTTTGTCAACTCCACTGAATAACTAAAGGACTTGACTAAAGGACTACGGCTGACGGGGAGAAGTTTGAGGTACACAGGTACGTATTATCGCCAGTAAAGATTTCTCGATCAATCAATCAATATAGACCCCACACCGAACCTACACTGAGGGCAGGCAGAGGCATAATGGTTGTTGGCCGCTCCCGGTGAAGGTAGGATAAATGAAGGAAAAAATTGAAAAAAGGCCAAAAACAAAAAATTCGCCACTTCGCAAGGATTTGCTGCTAGTTAGCAGCAGATTTTTATGAAAAGAAGGTTTGAATGAAAGGTATCCAAATTTTCGCACAAAACATCTAAAGATTTGAAGGACGATTGCCATAATGCAAACACAAAAAATCTATTGAACTTCTGGGGGGGGCAGCCCTCCAGCCGCCCCATGGACAAAAATGTTTGTCGGGGAAGAGCCACCCAGCCACCAAATCCTCGATACACCAGAGTATTTTACACCCAAAACACCCTCGTCCAACAAACGCAAATATCATAACAATAGTAGATAAAATGTATACTCCACAAGATCAACACCTCATACCATCCAAAAATATGCGGTCCAGCCCAGCCAGTATCGAACCGAGCAATCCAGTATCAGATCGTCTTGGAAGGCTGGCAGCAGATGATGAGTAACCATCGAAACGACGGCCAAAACCGGAATGTTATGACTGCGACAGAGTAGGCAGAGAACTGGGGCCAGAACGTGGGCAGCATAGTTGGCTCGTCGTCGTTTAGAGTCGCCAAATAGGAGATTCCAAACCAGAACTGCGAGGGAGCAAATGTAGACCAGTGGAACTATCCAGCTTTCAGTGCTAAACAATAAAACATAAAGTCTTACACTATCAGTACTTACTCGTGGAGAATGAAAGTGCGGAATATAATTGAATTATTATTATTAGATTTTGAGAGGGTAAAACTTGAAAATACTTCGAAAATAGACAAAGACAAATATATGATTACATACAGATAATATCAAACATTCTAAGTTAGTAGTGAATGCGACTTCTGCCAGACCAGAGTTCACGATACAGGAGGCTCATCAGTGGAGCTGTATAGCACCAGGTTTTTAGTTGAATTTTAGAAAAGATGATTTTTAGATTTTAAAAACTGTAAAAAATTATTCGAAAACGGTTTCGCCGCTGGTCGCCTCAAAACGTGATATTAACTCAAATAAGAAGGCCAACCCCATATGTAGGTTGTAATGGAGGAACATATGATTACAGCAATAAACAAAATGGAATGAATCCTATAGGATTCATATTGAAAATTCAGATTGATTTATACTAAAACCAATGCAACAGAATTTGAACCGTTCCACGTTCACTTGGAATCTCTTTAGTTTAGACATAAGAAATTAACAAAAGAAAGACATAGTGGTTAGGTACAGGACATGGGGTGCCGGTGCTTATCCCGGATTCTCAGCTATAGGGCCAATGAAAATAAGGAGAACCTCAAGATTCTATTTCGAAATTACGATTCAGACAAATTAACGACAAAAATAAGAGCCTTGAGAAAGCAAATAAATAACCTATGTTCAGTGTACAATTGTACTTACTTCAGAGATCCCAAAAATAAGATGGTATCCATTTGGTATAAGGCAATGGCAATAAATGAGACAAGGCTAATGATGGAAAATAAACGATTAATGAAAATCACAACAGCTAGACCAGACAATACCACAGCATATCGTATAACAGGATTCAGCCTAAAAAATCAAGACAAATCATTTTAACAAAATCAGCAGTTCGACAGGCACAAGGTCAGACGAAGGCAAAACAACCCATTTAAACTGGCTGATAACGCTTACAATCTATTTCTTTAACGATTAAAATGGTAGGATTAAACGGATTATAAATCGGCCGGATTAAAATTTTAATTGCTATTTCTTTAATGCTGGATTAACGGATTAAATGGATTAAGATTAACTCGTTCAATCCGACAGTTTTTAATCGGCAGATTAAACAAGTTGATTTTAATCCATTTAATCCGTCACTAAAGAAACAGCGATTAAAATTTTTAACCCGCCAACTTTAAATCCGTTTAATCCGAGTAGCTGCACAAGGATTAAAAACTAGTTGAAAATGCAGGCGACGGATTAAACGAATTAAAGTAATCATTTAAGGTGGTGATTCCTTTTGGGCACATATTGTTGGTTGACGGCTCAAACCAAGATGAAATTTAATGAAACCTTCCAAAATAAGTTCATTTGGTGTTCTAACACCCTCCGTGCAATCCCGCTTCAAAATTTCTGAGATTTCCGCTCAGGACGGTTTTTGCTGATTTCTCACAGTTGAGCAGCAGCTGCATAGTAGTGACTACACTCAATTGAAAGCTCTCGTTGAGCTCTACATTCTTGCTTTTGGAAGCAACTTTCTAGCTCTTCTCTAATGTGAGATATAGCCGATTTTCTTATTTTGGCGTTGAAAACTTGTCATTTATGCAGAAATCAAATAATCCACGATTTCATGAGCTACGCAAGCCGCAAAATTAAACTAAGGGTGTCGATTTGAAGGTCTCGTTGAGGCCGATTATCCGAGGCATGATAATCTTCCAACTACTATCCCGTGAGCTGTTATCATAAAAAATGTAGTTTTTGCAAAAACACGACCAAATTTTTTCCAGCGATTGTGGAGCTTTTACTATGCAAGCTAGAGTTGCCACTTACTAGACGTGTTTTACACAAAAATACGCAGGGACCCTTTTTTAGTTGCCCCGATTGCTGCTTTCTAGCTAAAGTGGCCGCTTGCTAAAGTTGGGAAAAGTAGGCAAAATCCAGGTTGCGCTAACATTTTAGCTAATTTCTCCATAACGAAGAGTGATTTCATGATAATTAAAAAAGGGTCCCCAGCTATTTGATAATGGAACCGAATGATGTAGCCGATGCCTCACGAAAAAAATTACTTTAGTCTGCAAAAAATCTGAAAGATTAAAGTACTTCGAAATCCAGTAAAATAGTTTTCGAAAACTGAAGTTAGTTTCATTCCATTCATTAAAAAGAGAAAATGTTAAGCTCCATTTTGATGTAAAAATGGCTTCTTAACCCCAAGTAATGAATGAGTAATAAAGGTTCAAAGTTGATGTCTCCAAAAGGAATCACCACCTTAAGATAACAGCGATTAAGCAGGTCGGATTAAAATTAACTCGTTGATTTTTTAATGCGAAGTGTGAATAAAGAAACAGAATTAGATTAAAATTTTAATCCTAAGTGCATTAAAGAAACAGGATTAAATTTAATCCGTTCAACTCGCTTAACTAGCTGTATTAAATTTTAATCCGTTTAATCTTTAAAGAAATAGGGCCTACGACAACTATATAACATTGTGACTCTGTTTAAATCTAGCGCAAACAATTGTGTTTGACTATGAAGGCCAATTGCTCAATTGGCAGAGCATTATTCTAACCTACAATAATTGACCATTGGCGGCTCCGAATCCCGCCGGATACTACTTGTTTTTCGGTGGTGCATGACTTTAATTTCATTTCATAGCCAGCCTAAATTTAATTCAATCTTATGTTCAGCGCTCACCCACCCATCAAACTCGCTGGCCAGCCCGGGCAGCTGGCTCCACTTAACTCCACCGGAGTGCCAGGCCCGGCACAGCCGATGACCAAGGGCCAGCCCAAAAACGAGCCAGGGCGCGGGGGCCACTGTGGACTTTGGCCAGCCCATAGTGATAGCCATTAGCCAGAGGCCAGTCACCCAGACAAAATAGACCGTCTGATGCTCTTCTTCGATGAAACTGGTGGAGCCCAGACTGACGGCATGAATGAGGACAGAGAGGGCAAAAAAGTGCTTCACAAGAGTCGTTGACGGTTCGGCTGGAAAGTTGGAGAGCTGGAAAATAAAACTACTACCTAGGTACTAAAAAGAAAGAACATCAGTACTATTACGTTCGCTATGTGCGTCAAACAAAAGATATTTTGCAACATCATAGGTGCTGAACCTTAAAACATAAATAGAAAAAGGCTAACATTATCCCAACAAGCTGGGTGCCTACGTTTCTGCGTTATACTTCATGGACGACTTTAAGGCCCCTGCATCGCATGGACTTGTGAAAAAACCGTACTTTCAAATTTATAGAAATGTAACTAAATACAAAGAGATGAAAAAATAAATAGGCAAGTTCGACGAAAAGTTGAAGATTTCTGATAACACTCTAGTAGACTAACCTTTCTAACAGTAACAGCAAACGTGGACCACAACAAAAGACATCCCTAAAATGCCACTCGTCGATTTAGCATTAATATACGTACACGGTATAATATGAATAGTTAAAATTCATATTATCACAAATAGTGAGGAAACAAATTAATACAGATAATACTAGTAAGATAACAGTCATATAATACGAGTCAGCTAACTGTGTTGAGCATAAAATTTACAATTAAGCTTAATACCAACCGACGTACAAGAATGAAGACTATCACGCAAGAAACCAGCAGGACAAGATCATATTCCAAGGCATCGGCCACTAAATCATCACGAACTACTACACTGTATTGTCTGAAGTAGAAAAAATCACACATAACATCCGAACCATATTACTTCCGAGGAAAACATTCTTATTTTAGTGAATGCAATGTCAGCCAAGGGTATCTTGATTAAAAGCAAAACTATTGATTTTACGTAAGTACGTACACATTTGGTCAAAATAATATTTCTGCTTAAATTAAAATGAAAAAGCTTTCACGGAGAAGAGGCAGAGATAAATATTTCCATAAAGCCGCTACCTACTCGCTGTCTATGTAGTCTTCGATTCAGACGTTCTGCTAATTTGTGACAAAAACAAATGGAAATAATTTTTTAAAATAAAACTGTAGTAGGGTTAAATTCGTACATAAAAAGAAGCCAGAGCCCATTATTAAGCATACGTACCGAATCTTCTTTGCAAGAGAAATGGCAGCTCCACCCACGACTTTTTCGTCCAATTTACACACCTCTTCCAGATCACTCAATATATCTGACCATTTTAAATCTAGAAAAATGCAATCCTATAGTAAGCTATCAGTAAATACTGTAACAGTAAGACAGACAACGATTTCAATTAAAAACAATATAAAATTTTAATAAGCAAAATTCTAAAGGTTTTGCCTTCTGAGCAGGGGCCCGTTGCATAAAAGGTATTACTAATAAATTATTAGTGATTAGTTGATTAGTGCAGCAGTATTAATGAGCAAAGCTATTAATTGAGCAAACAAATTTGGGTGTTTTCGGTATTATTTTGTAGAAAATGAAGTGATTAATTCAAAAATGGCTAAAACTTTCTACAATTTTCTTCAACTCAATAGTTCTGATCACAAATATCAGAGAAAATGCGATTTTTGAAGGCTATTCCTTTGGCTCAGTCTAAATTTTAATTTCACACCAATTTAGAATATATAGTTCGTTAGAGCATTTCAAAAGCTACAAAACGACGTACAGAATATTCCTTAGGCTGTTCCACAACGTTAGCTATTTTCAATCAAACTGCTACAGTAATCAACTAATCACTAATAATTTATTACTAATAACTTTTATGCAACGAGCCCCAGTACAACTATATGTAGGAAAACATTAACGGCAAGTTTTTACCAAACTGTCGTCCGGAGCCAGCAAACTTGTTGTGCAACGGAATTGCAGCCGTCAGGCTGGCAGCCAACAGGGTCCAGGCCGTTTCCGGCTGCGAACTGATTTCCTGGGCAAACGGGTCCACGAGAAGGGCGCCCAGGTTCTCGACCGGAATGGGAAGTCCCATCAGAAGTGAGAGGGTCGGGACCAGATCGATCTGATGCACTTCCGTCCACTGTCTACAAAAACCATATACAAAGTAACATAAAGATAATGAAAAACGCCTGCCTGCAGTCACTAGCCTTAGTCCGAAAAGGAGAACTGGCTCTCTCTCCTGTTCGGACAAAGGCGTCGGCCTTTAGTGACTGCAGGCAGGCGTTTTTCATTAGTTTTTTTATGATTAATGCCTTGTATCCTTCGTGAAACCGCCTGCTAGCCCGTGTTTACCTCATTTTCTTGACGTACAATACAAAGTAACAGATTATACGTAAAAAGTAAACAAGTAGGAAAAATGCTCCTTGCAGTCGCATGAAAAAGTTAATATGAGCTATGATGGTCAACATTTAAATGTGTCAAGGACAAGATTTAAAATGTTTAATATGAGCCAACATCTAAATAAGTAGAGGACAAGATGTAAACGGCTAATATGAGCCGCTACGTTTCTCTTGGGCTCATATTGACGCTCATTTAGCTTTTGCTTACTTTTAATCCAACACTGAAATGGCTTGGATGAATAACGACGCATAAACATTAATTTTGCAAAGTTGTACGTAAACGTTTTCTTCTCCACCGCTACATCCAAGTACACATTTAAGGCCACCATATAAGTCAACAAAACGAAACCGAAGTCCAATCTAATGAAGAAACGAAAATGTGGAACTTACACATGTTATGAAATCTTGAGAAAAATCACATTTGAAGTTATCATCGCAATCATCACATTAATTCAATATATTCCCAAGCCAATCAAATCGTTTATAAATACTGATGCTGATATGCCAACCGTAAACTGTAAAAGTGCCTTTATAGCTCATATTATGGGGGCTCTCCGAGCTCCCCCAATGATATATATATATGTTTGCCACTTTAGTCGCGTCAATATGAGCCCAAGAGAAACGTAGCGGCTCATATTAGCCGTTTACATCTTGTCCTCTACTTATTTAGATGTTGGCTCATATTAAACATTTTAAATCTTGTCCTTGACACATTTAAATGTTGACCATCATAGCTCATATTAACTTTTTCATGCGACTGCAAGGAGCATTTTCCTACTTGTCCTCCGTCTGGTTTTTGGGAACGCTGCCATAACTGTGGCAGCAGTAATCACAAATTCCACCAGTGAATTCCCCATGCCCAATAAGCTTTGCATGCAAAATCTCCAGTAGCTTGATTGAACCATGAACCGGTTGAACCAGATCTGGCCAGCCATGGGTTAGATCAGCGAAGTAACACCACCAGTGAATTCCACATGCCCAATAACCTTTGTATGCAAGATTTCAGCCTTTCAGCTATCTCCAGTAGCTTGAACCAGGAACTTGTTCAACTTTGAACCAGTTTCAATTCAATTCAATTTCAATTCAATTTATTGAAAGCAAAGGAAAATATAAGACGGAGAGAAAAAGATTCACAAAGATAGGTAATGTCTTAAACGATGCTTAAACAGTTCAATGCTGGAAGTCTCCACAACTGCAGCAGGTAAATTATTCCAAGCAGATACAACTCTATTAGAAAAGAAATGTTTCTTACAGGTCAGGTTACATAAAGGTGTTCTGAATTTATAAGCATGGCCCCTAAGCTCCCTTTGCGAGGTTGTTACTTCGAAAAACTCATCGGGATGCAAATGGGTATATCCATTAACTATTTTATAGACCAAAACCAGGTCTTTAAAGTCGCGGCGAGATTTCAAAGACTCTAGATTAAGTTCACTTAAGCGTTCTTCATAAGGTAGAACTCTAGGGAAAATAATTCTACGTGTAAAATACCGTTGAACACTCTCAACATTATCAATGTCAGACACAAAGCAAGGATTCCAAATTTCAGAATTAGATTCTAAAGTCAGGACGTACGTAAGCAGTATACAGTTTAACAAGCAAAAGAACATCTTTCGTTACAAAGTTATTTAAGAGCGCAGCTAATACACGATAAGCTTTAGAAACTATATGACCACAATATTACATGAAATTTCAAATCAGGTGTCATCAACACTCCCAAATCCGAAATGCAAAAAGTTTCGCTCAGCTGAGCTTGGTTTAGGATATAACCGTGATGGGGGTTAGAGTTTCCAATATGAAGTACCATACATTTGTGAGTTGCTAAAGTCAACTGCCATTCATCTAGCCATACAGCAATTTCATCAAGACTATGTTGTAAGTCCCTAGTCCACAGCCCCTTTTTAAAGGTAAAATACAATTTTACATCATCTGCATACATCAAAATTTTTGTTCGAGTAACAATAGATGGTAAGTCATTAATATAAATTATGAATAGGGTAGGCCCTAGGATAGAGCCTTGAGGAACCCCACTAGTCACATTCATCCAATCAGAGAATTCATGCTCTAGTCTAACACGTTGTCTTCTATTAGAGAGGAAATTTTTTAGCCATTTTAACACAGCAGCACTGATACCAATTTTTTCAAGCTTAAATAGCAATTTTTCATGCGAGACTGAGTTAAAAGCTTTTTGAACATCAAGATATATTACATCTACACAATCACCATTATCAACAGCATTAACCCACTCCCTCAAAGCGTATAACAAATTGGTAGTTGTTGATCTACCTTTCAAAAAACCACACTGAAACGGAGATAATATTTCTCGATTGAGGCAGAAATCTAACAAATACTCATTAATACTAGCTTCTAGTGGTTTCATAAAATTGCAAATAATACTAATATCTCTGTAATTTTCAACTTTATTGGCTTTATTGGCAGGCTTTATTGCCAGCCATGGGTCAGATCAGCAAAGTTACACCACCAGTGAATTCCCCATGCCCAATAACCTTTGTATGCAAAATTTCAGCCTTCTAGCTATCTCCAGTTGCTTGAACCAGGACCTGGTTCAACTTTGAACCAGTTGAACCAGATGAACCAGGCGAGATACGGTGTCGGCACTATGCTCATCGTGTTCAGCGACCCCGATTTACTATCTGTGGGTACCACCCCAAGGCCGAAAAACGCTGTTTTTGCCCGTTTTTAGACTATTTTCAAATTTTCGGACTTAGAAATTTTTCAGCTTGAAGGTGTCCAAAAACGCTATTTTTCCAGTTTTGACCATCTATAAAAATCGAACCAGATCGAAATTCGGGAAAAAAACATAAACTTGCTAAGTACCATTCCTAGATATTCAAAAAATAGTATAGAAAAATTTTTCCTATGGGCCGTTCGAAAAATCGAGTTAACACAAAATTGACAAAAATCATGCTGAATACAGAGAAAAAAACCCACTTACAAACCCGTAAGAGAAAGTCGATTTTTTCAAAGTTCATTTTTTCCGGGCAAGTTTGGTATCATTCGAAAGCTCTTGGCCTGGAGGTTTCAAAAATATAAATATTAGCTCTTAATACCTTCCCGTTAATTAGTTATGCCTAATTAGCACTTTTCAAAATCCGCAAAGTGCCTTTATAGCTCATATTATGGGGGGCTCTCCGAGCTCCCCCATGAATCCACACGACTTAATTGTAAAGTCTGCATCCGCACTCGATTTCGGATGCTGCTGTTATCAAACTACACGTTGGCATGAGGGTGACATCTCACTCACAACAATCGGATGCTTCTGAAGGCACCAGCTCCAGCTCCGGCTGGGATGTACTGATTCTACACTATCTGGGTCTGGATCATGTGGGCCATCTGGTTGGTCCCGGCTCCCGGCTGCTGGCTGAAAAGCTGACGGAGATTGATGCCGTTCTTCGCCGCATCTATGACGCTCTTTCCAGCTCTCCGGACGACCTCCTGGTTGTGGTGGGGGATCATGGGATGAGTGCCACCGGGAGTCATGGCGGGGCCAGTCGCCCGGAGCGCTCTGTGGCACTGATGTTGGCCAGTGCTCGATTTCGGAACGGTGGTCGGTAGGTATTGTAGCCAGAGTGTAGGACTGTTTCTGACCTTTGAGGCTTTTGAGTTGTTGCTGGTTTGATGCAAAGGAGGGTTCGTACTTCGTTCGTAGATGATAGTAGTGTGGAAGAAGCAGGAGGAGTGAAGTTGGTGCCTTCAGAAGCATCTGATTGTTGTAATTGAGATGTATTATGTCAACGTGTAGTTTATTCAAAAGCAGCATCCGAAATCGAGTGCGGATGCAGACTTTACAATTAAGTCGTGTGGATTCATGGGGGAGCTCGGAGAGCCCCCCATAATATGAGCTATAAAGGCACTTTGCGGATTTTGAAAAGTGCTAATTAGGCATAACTAATTAACGGGAAGGTATTAAGAGCTAATATTTATATTTTTGAAACCTCCAGGCCAAGAGCTTTCGAATGATACAAAACTTGCCCGGAAAAAATGAACTTTGAAAAAATCGACTTTCTCTTACGGGTTTGTAAGTGGGTTTTTTTCTCTGTATTCAGCATGATTTTTGTCAATTTTGTGTTAACTCGATTTTTCGAACGGCCCATAGGAAAAATTTTTCTATACTATTTTTTGAATATCTAGGAATGGTACTTAGCAAGTTTATGTTTTTTTCCCGAATTTCGATCTGGTTCGATTTTTATAGATGGTCAAAACTGGAAAAATAGCGTTTTTGGACACCTTCAAGCTGAAAAATTTCTAAGTCCGAAAATTTGAAAATAGTCTAAAAACGGGCAAAAACAGCGTTTTTCGGCCTTGTGTGGTACCCCGATAGTAAATCGGGGTCGCTGAACTGGTGAGCATAGTGCCGACACCGTATCTCGCCTGGTTCATCTGGTTCAACTGGTTCAAAGTTGAACCAGGTCCTGGTTCAAGCAACTGGAGATAGCTAGAAGGCTGAAATTTTGCATACAAAGCTTATTGGGCATGGGGAATTCACTGGTGGTGTAACTTTGCTGATCTGACCCATGGCTGGCAATAAAGCCTGCCAATAAAGCCAATAAAGTTGAAAATTACAGAGATATTAGTATTATTTGCAATTTTATGAAACCACCGAAAGCTAGTATTAATGAGTATTTGTTAGATTTCTGCCTCAATCGAGAAATATTATCTCCGTTTCAGTGTGGTTTTTTGAAAGGTAGATCAACAACTACCAATTTGTTATACGCTTTGAGGGAGTGGGTTAATGCTGTTGATAATGGTGATTGTGTAGATGTAATATATCTTGATGTTCAAAAAGCTTTTAACTCAGTCTCGCATGAAAAATTGTTGTTCAAGCTTGAAACAATTGGTATCAGTGGTGCTGTGTTAAAATGGCTAAAAATGTCCTCTCTAATAGAAGACAACGTGTTAGACTGGAGCATGATTTTTCTGATTGGATGAATGTGACTAGTGGGGTTCCTCAAGGCTCTATCCTAGGGCCTACCCTATTCATAATTTATATTAATGACTTACCATCTATTGTTACTCGAACAAAAATTTTGATGTATGCAGATGATGTAAAATTGTATTTCACCTTTAAAAAGGGGCTGTGGACTAGGGACTTACAACATAGTCTTGATGAAATTGCTGTATGGCTAGATGAATGGCAGTTGACTTTAGCAACTCACAAATGTATGGTACTTCATATTGGAAACTCTAACCCCCATCACGGTTATATCCTAAACCAAGCTCAGCTGAGCGAAACTTTTTGCATTTCGGATTTGGGAGTGTTGATGACACCTGATTTGAAATTTCATGAACATTGTGGTCATATAGTTTCTAAAGCTTATCGTGTATTAGCTGCGCTCTTAAATAACTTTGTAACGAAAGATGTTCTTTTGCTTGTTAAACTGTATACTGCTTACGTACGTCCTATTTTAGAATCTAATTCTGAAATTTGGAATCCTTGCTTTGTGTCTGACATTGATAATGTTGAGAGTGTTCAACGGTATTTTACACGTAGAATTATTTTCCCTAGAGTTCTACCTTATGAAGAACGCTTAAGTGAACTTAATCTAGAGTCTTTGAAATCTCGCCGCGACTTTAAAGACCTGGTTTTGGTCTATAAAATAGTTAATGGATATACCCATTTGCATCCCGATGAGTTTTTCGAAGTAACAACCTCGCAAAGGGAGCTTAGGGGCCATGCTTATAAATTCAGAACACCTTTATGTAACCTGACCTGTAAGAAACATTTCTTTTCTAATAGAGTTGTATCTGCTTGGAATAATTTACCTGCTGCAGTTGTGGAGACTTCCAGCATTGAACTGTTTAAGCATCGTTTAAGACATTACCTATCTTTGTGAATCTTTTTCTCTCCGTCTTATATTTTCCTTTGCTTTCAATAAATTGAATTGAAATTGAATTGAATTGAAACTGGTTCAAAGTTGAACAAGTTCCTGGTTTCAAGCTACTGAGATAGCTGAAAGGCTGAAATCTTGCATACAAAGGTTATTGGGCATGGGGAATTCACTGGTGGTGTTACTTCGCTGATCTAATCCATGGCTGGCCAGATCTGGTTCAACCGGTTCATGGTTCAATCAAGCTACTGGAGATTTTGCATGCAAAGCTTATTGGGCATGGGGAATTCACTGGTGGAATTTGTGATTGCTGCTGCCACAGTTATGGCAGCGTTCCCAAAACCAGACGGAGGACAAGTAGGAAAATGCTCCTTGCAGTCGCATGAAAAAGTTAATATGAGCTATGATGGTCAACATTTAAATGTGTCAAGGACAAGATTTAAAATGTTTAATATGAGCCAACATCTAAATAAGTAGAGGACAAGATGTAAACGGCTAATATGAGCCGCTACGTTTCTCTTGGGCTCATATTGACATGACTAAAATCTACTATATATAAATTTACAGCAAATCAACCGTGGCGACCGTGTTACTCAGATCTTGAAAAAACCAAATTTTGAAACATTTTATTCCTTCGCCGAGCCTTCCACTTAAAAATGTCTTTTTTTAGACGGAACACAGGAAGAGCTAAGTGACGTAAATGAGGAATCAAAACATCCGTCTCCGAAAATTTTGTTCTCACTCGGGGCGGTGTAGGATAAACGATTGTACAAATGTAAAACTAGGATCAAATCCAATCCCTATACCTTTAATCGCGGCATCGTGACAGTAGGAACATCGGCCAGCGCACGATAAAAGAAGGCTTGACCACTGTCCAATAGGGAGGAAACAAAGGAGAGCTGAGGCAGACGGAGCTGCTGACCAACACTGATGGTACTGGGAGGAGGCGAGAACCCAGTAGACGCCAGGAAGTCTGCCCTCAGGGCATCAATGACCACAAAAACCAATCGCTTGAATGGTGTCACTGAGCCAGCATTTGATAGTTTGCTACGGCAACCGGCATCTAGAAAAGTGGCACAAAAACGGCATGCTCAATGAACTGACGACACGGCTGAATTAATTAACATGTACAATAAGGAAAAGAAAAATTTATCGTAAAAAGTCTTTTACAGACTGAAAACTGAAAAACAACCTACAAACAGCCAATGAGCTTACTCAAATTAAGGCATTCAAAGTTTTCACACGTATCGGAGCGGGACGCGGCCGGATTCAGTCTGTGCTTAATGGGAAAGAATCCAAACAAAAATCCACAGAGCGACACAACAGCCAAAATGGAGAAGTAGGCAACAGCGGAAAAGTTCGCCATGGAATGTCTTAAAATTGGCAATCAGTTCTCAGTTATTATGAGTGCATAAATACGTATATATACGTTTGGACCCCCTCCCCCTAAATGGGCAGGTCCATGAGCGACCTCTTCCAAAACCATGGGTGTGTTTGGGGGGACGCCCCATTAGTGGGTTTTTCTAGGCAAAAACAAGGGGGGGACGAGAGGGAGGACCCCCCACTAGTGGGGAGCGGAGGTACAAAAGTGGGAGGAGAGGAGGGGGGAATAAAATGGCCTAAAATACAATAAAATGCAGTGGGGAGGGGAGGTCCAAAGATGAGGATCCAAACATGCTAAAAATACAGTAAAGTATCCTATTGTTCACATTGCTATAACTAAGCTAAAAAGTGCGCAAAAATTAACTTTTAGCACCAAAATAGACGATGTATGAACAAAAAATTCTGGCATAGCCGGAGGGGAACCCAAAAGGTGGGGACGCCATCCCCCAACCATAGTTTTTCCCTGGACCTTTGGGTCGGGGGCGGGGGGGGGGGTAAATCTTGGCTGACCTCCGAAATGTGATGGGGGATACCCCCCCAACCCCCCCCCCCAGAATTCGGACTTCAGAAATTTCGAAAAATGGCCAGAAAATGCAAACTTTTCTGTAATTTAGCCCTTTTTAATCAAAATAAGGTTTGTTCTTAACGTTTTAGGCGTTTTTGCACCGTTTTAAAGCGATTTTAGGTCAAAATGTTAGAAAAATTTTTCAAAAAATGACCATTTTTCGACCAAAATTAGCTAACTTTTTGGGTCCAAAAATCGTTGGGGAGGGGTTCGGCATAGATGTACCACCTGTTTGGGTTGGGGGGGGGGTGGGGGTAAAAAGTCCAAATCTGGCTAGGGGGGGGTTTCAAAAATCGGAAATTTTCAAAAAACTGAACCCAAACTGCCAAACTGTACCCAATTTTTTCAGCTAAAAATGGCCCTTTTTGGACATAAAATCGACTATTTTCGACACAAATCTAATAAAAAACCACTCGTTATTATTGCGTTTTAAAACCTATTTTTTAGCGTTTTTGACTGTTTCTAGACAATTTTTTTCAGAACATTTTTGAAAAATTTGCAAAAAATATAGCATTTTTCTCTTGTTTGGACCCCATTTTAGGGGAGGAGGGCATAGGTGTACCTGGGGGGGGAACCCCTCCCCCCAAATGGAAAAGTACCGACCCCACCCTCGAAATTTTGGAGGCAGACCCCACCCCCAAATGGCCAAATCCCAGACCCCACCCACCCAAATTTGCCAGACCCCGCCCTCAAAATTTTGAAAATTTAGCTTGAAAATTAGTAAAAATTCGAAATTTTTTGGAAAAATTCTAAATTTTTGTAAAAATCCAAGTTTTTTTGAACAAATGAGCAAAAATGAAGAAATATTGTTGATTTTTAGTTGGATAACGCTTTTTTAGCATATTTGCGAATTTTTTCTAAATTTTTGACCAAAAAAATTTTTACCCCCCCCCCAAATTCGATTTTTCCGGACCCCACCCCACCGCAAAAAGGCGGCCCCCACCCACCCTCATAGGTGAACCAGGCTACAGTTTGCCCCCTGTGAGACCCCCCCCCACGGAGAGGCCAGACCCCCCTCCCCCCATACCCGACCTCAACTACTCCCCCCCCCCCAAGCCGAGCTCAAACCCCCCTCCCCCCCTAAAATTGGGTCAAAACCAGGTAGAAAATGCAAAATTTTTGAAAAAAATTTTTGCAATTTCTGAAAATTTTTGAAAAAAATTCGAAAAAATGGCTATAAATCACATATAAAGAGTTAAAGATGGTTATTTATAGCAATTAAAAGGTAATATACGCAATTATAAACCACAATCTGGGCTAATTTAGGCATATTTTAGCACAAATTTGTCAATTTTCAAGCCCTATTTTCGCATACGAAAACTATCGACAGAAGCTTTTGAGTATGTTTTATGTACTGTACATCGAAAAAGGAGCATTTTTAGCCAAAAAAACTTGGGTACAGTTTAGGGGGGGTCCCCCTCCCCCAAATTTCGGATTTGGGTGGGGTCCCCCGAGCCGAATTTGGACCTTCTACTCCCCCCCCCAACCCAAACAGGTGGTACACCTATGCCCACCCTAATTTCGGCTACCCCCTCCCCCAACGTTTTCTCAAGGTACACCTATGGAGGAGGGGGGTCTGAGCTCGGCTTGGGGGGGAGTAGTCGAGGTCGGGTATGGGGAGTGGGGAGTGGGGGGTTTGGGCTCTCCGTAGGGGGGTCTCACAGGGGGTAAACTGTTGCCTGGTACACCATGGGTTCGGGGCATATGTAAAGTTGGAAGTGTATCGGCAACCAATCTTTACGGGTGGAAACTGTGCGCGTATGGAAACGACGAACCTGGAGGAGACTTATGTTCCAGTCGACCTGGGCAGGATCTCGCCAAGAATATCTATGACTAACTGATAAAATAAATAGGGCAAATTAAGGGGCGAATAAGAGCCTAACTATCAGCTATAGAGAGAACTTTGGGTAAATTTAATACACGCTCAGTAAATAATTAGCCTACCTAGATTGGGAAATTAACTCAAAGCCTACCTACCGAGTATACAATTCTAATAAAAACCTAACTGAAGACACCCTAACGGCTCAGTGACTGAGACCGCATTTAATAAAGTATAAACAAAGGGGAGCGACTCCCGAAAACAATACAGGGCAGCATATGAAATTTGACATTCATCATAAAAACTACAAAGTATAGGAAAATTTCACGCAAACATAAATACGGAGAAACAAATAGAGATTAAACAGAGCTCGTATAAAATTTAAACACAAATACAAGGCAATTACACCCACAAACTTCAACCTCTAAAAATATAATAAACCCTTTCTAAAGTAGTCTCAAAGAAATATCCCTAAGCCGTCGCGGCAAAACCCAATCTAATACCTGACATAGACAACCCTTTTCTAGAATAAACAACAATATTAATTACCAATTTTAAAGAAATAAGGCACTACTAAATTTAGAATGACCCACGAGGTCGCCTCGGAGTCTAAAAGACAAAAAGGAAAGTAAATCAATAACTTACGAAAAGGTCCCAGCAAGAGGGGTAGGCACATATGGTGGATATAAGCAGAGCGCAAAACTATACGACCGCACGCTAAGAGAATTTAGACAAGACTGCCTAGTTTTAAAATGAAGGCTGAAAGGACTAGTTTAGACGTGTGTTGGTGGAACAGGATTGGTTGATTTTTGAGACCCTCTTGCAGACCCGACTATGCGCTTCCACAAGGCTAGCTCAGCAGCGCCACCTAGTCGCTAAGTGGGCTGAATAAAACATAGCGCATTTTAACATAACGGATATTAGATTTCAACCTTATTTCAATACAAATTCACACACTTTTACAAAAGGCACTTTTCACATTAAAATTACCACTCTTACTAAAATCTCACATTCAAATAAACTCACTAAAATTACACACAACTCACACATCACAACTCACACATTACATCTCCCCAGGGCTTACCGCCCGAGCTCCTGCGAGGGACACATAAACCAAAAAGAAGGAAGAAATTTACCCAACAGTGAAAATTTTTGACTGAATTTTGGTAAATGGGTCTCAGTACACAAGTCAGAACAAAAGAAAACACAAAAATACAAAGCTAAACTAGACTTGACTAAATACGAAACATAATAAAAATGACATGGCGTCAAAAGACTAGTGAAGACCAGCCATAAAAACACGCATGGAAAACTGCCATATTAATGCCACGGGACGGTGCGTGAATGGGCGACCCATGATCCTCCAGCCGCAGCGGCGGGGATCTCGTACCTGTATTACCAGAAAACCAAATAAACAAAAGAAGAACCGAAATGTCAGCTTCGTCTGGGTCTCTTCAAACTAGGGTACGGAGGTAGCCTCCCGCCAAATTTAGGGTGCGTCATCTCCGGCTGGGTGGGTGGGTGGGCCTAGCCTCGCATCGCTAACTCAGTTCCCTGCGGATCTCCTGCAAAATTAAAAAAACGAAAGATAATTAATAAAATAATTTAGAAGAATAGGTAATGAAATGAATTTAATTTCAGTGTTTCGCGTGTAAGTAGGAGTAAGTTTGTGGAGTCTTTAAGTAAAATATAAGTATTAAATTAAATTAAAAGAGTTACAGAGTAACTCTAGACATGCTTAAGCATGTATAAAAGGACCCAAAAGGGTACGGAGAGTCCCCAAGTACCCTCGTGGTACTATGAAAATAAAATAAATTAAATTAGGAGGGGTTAAAATGGAGTCTTAGAGTTACTAGAAACGCGAAACACTGGTTAAAATATTAGTAGAAAGTCCCGTAAAATAAGAATTTTGGAGAAGATCCTCCCATCCGCGCATGCGGGCCTTACATAGAATAGGGGCATATAGTTCGGGAGCTACTTTGGCGCACTGGAGTGGGAAACAAAACTGACATTTTACCAAGAGAATTTTTGAGAAAATCAAATAACAGGTACCCATATGGACAAGGAACCGTTGGGACAACTAAAAGACATAGGTACTAAAATAATTTTGATAAAAATGTTGCGGCAGTAAAGGACACAAAT
>JASAND010027375.1:0-10201 GCA_030248195.1 Trissonchulus latispiculum | reverse complement strand
GCGGGATGCTTTGCGAAAATTTTGACGCAGTCCTCTAAAACGAGTCTGCGGATTCAAAATTTTTATTATTGGTTTTCCTTAATAACAAGTAAATTTTATGAATTAAGGTACATTTATCTTAACTGTTAATATATGGCTTTATTATTAACTAGCATACAATGAATTTTTGAATTCGAAGCAATGACAAGTAATTTTAACAGTTTGGATAGCAGTGATGTATATTCATACATTCTCCTGAAGTCCTCCAGGAGCTGGGATCCTTTTGTAAAAGGAGAAAAACCGTTTTTGTCCGCAGACCGTTCGCATTTTAACCAAACTGTTAACGTGCGACAGCTGCGCAACTTGGCTTGTTTAAAATAGTAGCGGTGACTACGTTTCAGTCACATCTACTTTCCCTTAACCTATATAAACTTCTTGGACTTTTCGTTATCCTTAATTTTAACCTGATTTATTTAACTAAGTGTCTCTCTCTACAATTTTATATAAATAGGTATTGTAATTTAGTAACCTTCAGTTAAGTAATTGCATTTCACCTATAATCATTTTAATTAACAAAAACAAAATACTATCTAAGCAACAATCACATCTTTATAACTATTCCGTGCGGTTTCCAAATTTGTTGAAATCAGTCGTTTGTCAAAACTAATCCTGTAATTCAAACTAATCCAAATCTAATACTTTTATTACTTTGTTACTTTAGTTTGGGGTTAGTGCGATAACCAAAAATTGTTTAAAAAGTATTAAACAGTAATTAAGATCTACCTGATTTCTTTTTAACTTTTGCTGTGCACTGCCCGAGGTAAATTTTGTTAGCCTGCCAATGTGTAGAAGCTTTGCGGGCATTGCCAAAGTGTCTAAAATACGAAAGAACAGCAAAGCAGTTGCATGCAATTTTTTGTTCACTTCAAGACTTTAAACAGATTGAGAAATGGAATCCAAAATTATCTTTGCAGATAGATGAGCATAAAGCAAATTTTTTCTGCTTTTGAGTAGGCGTAGCAGGTGGTGCATATTTGTATACAAAATAAGCCTATTTTCTTGGTGCATATTTGTATACAAAATACGCTTACAATATACGCTTATTGCTTATTTTCTTTAGATTTCGTGCAATTAGGCTTCTAGTTTCATTAGTAGTATTTTTGTCTTTTTTGCTGCAATCCTGAGAACAGAATTTGAAGGATTGCATGTACTGGAAATCATAATTGATAGATTTGGTTAGTCAGCACGGACAGCTTAATTAAAAACTTCCCAGTAATATCTTGAAGTAATATTGAAATAAATAGGAAAGGCTCTTCTCATCCATCCAGCATACCTAGTTAAGGGGGGAGAAAGCTACTAAGAGTTTGCCCCGACTTTGTCCGATTGGCCTACTTTTTGGCTTAGATGTAGAGCATGGGTGTGGTCAAAAAAATATCGGGAAATCGAGATCTTAGCTGCCTTCCAGCCATGTGCAGCCGTCGGGTTTTGGG
This sequence comes from Trissonchulus latispiculum, assembly GCA_030248195.1. NCBI lineage: Eukaryota > Metazoa > Nematoda > Enoplea > Enoplida > Ironidae > Trissonchulus > Trissonchulus latispiculum. The sequence goes on along the minus strand of JASAND010027375.1, from coordinate 8,732 downwards.
CCGTCGACTCCCCGTTTTTCAGGCAACTACCCCCCCCCCCCCCGCCACATAATGAATTAAAAAATTTCTGCTGGATGCAAGATCGTAGCTTCAAAGTAGCCATTTGCAAATATGATTTGGCACATGTGCCCCTATCTGCCGAAGAATACTCAGACGTCAAAATCTTATCTGTATCTCTGAGGAATTACTCTTCAAAGTTGAAGTTTCAGCCAAAATTTAAAAAATTTTGGCTAACGAAAGGAAAATTTTATTCACTGGTGCGAGCAGGTAGGCTGTAATTTGGAATAAAAAGGGAGGCCCTATAGGTGTACTCATTTGTGCCAAATGACAAGAAATTCTGCCGAGTGAAAAAATTTTATGTCAACTTTAATCTTCAAAAATTGCCAAAATCGCCATTTTCAGTCTGTCGGATCATGTGTACAGGCTTTCTGCAGACATCGAAGAAGCAAATTTCTTTCACTAACGATTGAAATTTTTGTGGGAGTGTTTTGAACCTACGCTGAGTTCGAAAACATCTCCACAAGAGATTTCAGATCGATTAGCATTGAGTTTGTCGACTTCCATGGGTGCAGAAAGCCTCTACACAGGATCCGACAGACTGAAAATGGCGATTTTGGCAATTTTTGAAGATTAAAGTTGACATAAAAAATTTTTTCACGCGGCAGAATTTCTTGTCATTTGGCACAAATGAGTACTCCTGTTAGGCCTCGCTTTATTCCAAATTACAGCCATACAGCTCGCACCAGTAATAAAATTTTTCTTTCGTTAGCCAAAATTTTTAAATTTTGGCCGAAACTTCAACTTTGAAGAGTAATTCCCAGAGATGCAGATAAGATACAGACGTCTAGTATTTTTCGGCAGATAGTAACATCTGCGAAATCATATTTGCAATGGCAACTTTGAAGCTACTTTCTTGCATCCAGCAGAAATTTTTAGAAATTGATTATGTTGGTAGTTCTGCGAAAACTGGGAGTCGGAAACATAAATTCGACGGCTGCACATGGCTGGAAGGCAGCTAAGATCTCGGTACCCGATATTTTTTTGACTACACCCATGATCTATATCTTCGCCAAAAAATTAGGCCAATCGGACAAAGTCGGGGCAAATCTTTAGTAGCCCCCCTTAACTTGGAAGGATTGCCGTACTCCGCCTATTAACACTATGCGGTTGGATGTAGTAACCATCAGGGAATGCAACAGTTTACTTCATGGCAAAATTGTGTGCACATTAGATTTTGTTCAGCAGATTTTGTTGAAATTTATGCTTTTATTCGCACTGTCATTACTGTTATTTTCTTTCAAGTATCTGTTGTAGAATCAGTTAAACCTTTGGCACAACAAGTATGCATACGCTTCTTGTATTTACCCTGACCATACTAGCGTATGCTGAAGATGAAGGTATATGATATAGTGATAATTCGTCCGGCAGCTATAATAAGACTACCCTTCCTTGGGTACAATGTTAAAAAGTTTGCGTTAGTGAACATTAACTCAATGGTTTATTACAACGCTTATGGTTCCCAGCCGGTTTAGACTATTTCTTCTTTTCATGAACATGAGAATAACATGACATTTGTGTAGTTTTGAATATTGAAGGGATGTGTGCATACGTGACACGGCTAATTTATTAACTGTGTAACAGTCTTAATTTATAACGGAGGATCATGCACTGTGAAAAGAATGCTTTCGCAACTGAGACAGACTTGAAATCTCTTAAAGAAATTAGAATGATGAAAGCAAATGAACAAGTCTGAGGAATATCAAAACAAAACTGTAGGAGATAGAAGGAACTTTCACAGTCAGGTACAATGAAACAAATAATATAATTGATTCACAATCAAATGTATTAGGCACTACTCCATGTATGGACATAACAAACAACTGCTGGTACCCTCATGAGGAATGCCGCAGAATCCATGATTATAACGGAACTAAAGCGGTTACTAAAGATAATCAACCATGCCAACAATGGATAACATCAGTAATTGATGAATACCACTACTATACGTTCTTGGAGCTAGAAGGTCAAATGTCTAATTACTGCCGGAATCCAGATGGAAAAGAGGGACCCTGGTGTTGGAATGAGGACTATGAAGAAGTCTACTGTTTCCAAAAGTGCGGTAAAGTATTTAATTGTTTTTAAGAAGTAGATACCGTATGGGACAGTACACTCAAGCAGACACTGCACCATTCTCATTGAAGAAAGCTGAATTTATATGCCGAAGATAGATCACTGCTTGCCAACCTGCAGCTTAACTTAGAAAAATCGATTGTGATTTCCATTTGCTGTCCAAGCAAAGAAATTTTAATTCCCATAGAGGAATATTCTGCATTAGCGTTGTCGGATATCAACGTCTGATATTCAACTATCAAACGGTTGTTAACCATTCCTAGAGTAATGCCAAAGCTGTAACTTTATTTTTCCAAAATATGGACTTCTGTACGAATCAAACAGCGCGAGTTCTTCTAAACTGTTGAAAAGCGATATGTACCTTTTCTGAAATTTGGCTAGAGAATAAAATTTTCAATATAAAACGCATAGGCACTGCACATATCGGCAGTTAACAGTTCTTGCCGTCAGTTTTGGGCTCATCGGATAGGATGGATGCAATCTCCAACCTAGCTAGCTAGGTCTAGCTTATTGAGTTTTGTATGCAGATGTATTGGACATGCTGCGCGTCCTCCCTACACAATTTGGACCCCATCAGAATTGAACGTAGATAAACTAAACTAGGACTCAACCCCAATCGTTTCTCACTATCAATAAAGTATAGGGCCTCGTAGATGCGGGTAGATTGCATTACGAAAATTATGGAGACTGCGGATAACAACAGTTTCAGCCTATGTAACTCATGTGTATCACTTATTCTTCGTCAATATTGCTACACGTGTCTGCCTATCTATTCTGTAAAGCCAAGGAATGTCATTTCGCCATTGAGAAATGAATACGGAGCATAAACCAAAAGTCTAAGTTGCTAAGTTTCTATTACTTGGCATCAGTGGATGGTCTTCAGTTTCCTATTATATAAGTTCTTTGGCCAGGCTGAGTAACATTGATAAATTAATTTTGCAGATTACATCATTAGTGGTGTGGCGGGTAGTTTTGGACAAGAATATGGACATGCTGTAAAAGACCATTGTAATGATGGATATGCGCTGGCTGCATTGAATTTGTATTCCAGTGAAAAGTATTTGCACTCTGCAAGACTTTCATGTTTTGGCGATGAAGAAGGAAGTATCAGGCAGACTCATGGCGTTTCTGTTGGATGTTTGAAGTATGCGCAACAGTGGCATTGCACATAATCACATATCTGGGATGATGTGAAATAGCACAACATTGAACGATGCTACTCTAAGTGCTAACTATTTTTGGTTTCTCTAATTCTAACATGTTGCTGGTCTTAGGGGTCTGTGAAATGCAAGATCTTAGCATGCATTGCACAACTTCCTCTTACAATATCCTTCTATTATCATTAAATCATAAAGTTGGGAATACGAGGTTAAGGGTGATTTGAAGACCGAATAATGGACGTTTAATTTTGTGTATGTGCAAGAACAGGAAAAGCCGAAACAGAAGGAATATGTACTACTCGTGCTGCTGTGCTTTTTGTTGTTATTGTATAGTTGCTTTGTTGCAAACTATTGTTGGGATTTTTGTGCTTCAGTGAGCTAAAGTGTCCTCATCAGCATTATATCACAGGATTGTACGGATATCGGTCCTTCTATGTTAACAGCATCGGGCTAATTTGTCGAGAAATTCATGGTGGCAGAAATACCATAGACACTAAGCTGGTTGGAGGTGCAGGAGGTCAATATCTGAGATACGAGTGTCCTTATGATGGAGTCATTGTTGGATTGAACATCAAATCCTCCAACTTCATTTACCGTATATATGTAATTTGCAAAAACGCAAATATCATGTTAAAGCAGTACTACTAGCTTCAGTAAAAGTTTGTGTCTTTGTTCCTACTACTTTAGTGCTACAATCCTGCTTTAATCCGGTACAATCATTCTATTGCTAATATCAAGATTCAAAAATTAAAGTTTGCTCAACAACTCAACATTTATTCGATGTTAGAACTGAACAGGGTAAACCCAGTTGATCCGAGTGGGAACACGTGGCTTCACGACATGTGTATAAATGGCTTAAGGTTGTCTCTAAGGCATGTTTAATTTTCTCTGCTTTACTCTGGTCTTGTCTGCTCAACAAAATCAGTTTGTTATGTGTATTTTGCACTATGTTTTGGAAGGAAATGAGATTAATAGAAATGAGGTAGTCTTCATAGTTTAGTAACATTTATGAGTAAATGACAGGAAGAGTACAAGGCCGCAGACCTCCTAATGTAAACAGCCTGCATGCGAGACGCTCTGCACAAATCTGGGGCTGATGACTCGGACAGGAGTTAACATTGTTAACCATGTTTTATGCGAGTTTGAGCTATCCTTAAAACTAATTTGTTTTGGTTCAACCCCCATTTTGGTTCAATGCCCCTTAAGCCGGATTCAAACAATGGTAATAGCAAATGTCGCATTTGCCGTAACTTTACGTAAGCAAAACATTCCGCCTCTACTGCACAACTGACATAACAATGTCCATCGTCTATTGTCGGTAGTTGTTACGAATTTACTATATGCCTATGCACATAATAAGTACCATGAGCATCCCGTAATTAAAGTATAAATTAACGAGTACTCTTTGCTATTTCTTTTGTCGACATAAGCAATCATTTCAATACTGTCTGAGTTTTTTCTTCGTAAGGTAGCAGACGGCGATACGTGAAAAGAACATCGACCAAAGTTGCAATAAGAAGAGCAATGGCAGCTCCCCAGGAGACTCTTGGTCCCGAGTGTTCAAACGTTGAGCTAAAACAAATCTATACGCAAGATTTATAAAGTTTGTGCTTCTGCAAACTAATTGAAAATAAAGTCAAGGGTGGGACTGTGCTGCCGTTTATCAAAGGTTGACATTTAACCCAGAAATTTCCCAGCATTGCTCAACTGTACACTTTGCAGATTGCTTTCTTGTTTAAAAATTGCTTCAAGCCTCATTTTAAAATAAGATTGCATACAGATCAATAAAACGGATCTTGCAAGTATTTAATTAAAATAGTGTAAAAGTCAAAAAAAGATATTGCACGTAGGTTGAGTCCCTTAGACCTACCCGTTATTTGAGGCAAATTAAGTTTCAGATTCTGTAGACCCTGCTACAGTGATCGAGATAGATCATCAAAACTCAACGCCGCCGCCTATATTTTATTGTGACTTTCGTAGGATATATCAGCTCCTAAGAAATTGGTTCTTTGTGTTACCAGCTTATCGAGGATTGTAAATTCACGACTTCTCGTATCGTAAGCACCGCTGCAGTAAACCGCACTCAAGATTTAGAACTGTTTTAATTACTGTTCGGTTACAGGCTTGCATCAGCCTTATTGTTCATGTTGCAGGGCTCTGGAAATTTATTACAACGTTATGTTTTATTATTTGCATGTCGATCTACCTCAGCATACAATATGCGAGCAGGCCAATCCTTAAGAATTAGATACAACCTTCAAAGACGATGCCAAAACTCAGCCGATTTTTGGTTTCTGGCCACGAAGACAAAAGCTTTTTTCCAGTCGTAACCCTTCTCATTGAATGTCATGGGCCAAATTGCATATTTCTGTTCATGTATATGTTGTGCGAAATGTTGAATTTTGCGCAATGTTAACAAGGGCTCTTGCAAAATGTTAACATTTGGCAACTTAACTTGCGAAATGTTAACATTTCGCAATTCTTTTTGCCAAATTTAAAATTTTGCAATTTTATGTTGCAAAATGTTGATTTTCTGTGTAAACTTAAAGTTTTTGAAGCGATTTCATCCTTCAATGTACCAAAGCACTGAACAATTCACTGATTATACCTTTTCACTTACGCCATTGATGCATAGTATATCATTTTAACTAGTCCCACTCGTTGAAACACTTCCAAATGACTGATACTACTAAAACCAAAGCCCAAATATTTTTGGATACTCTGATTGAAAACTCTACAGACGCCCCAAATACCGTTTGTTTAACGAAAGCCGAATTGGAAAAATTATTGGCAGATGTAGACCCTTCCACTATAGCTCGAGCACAAATAGCATGTACCTGCTGATTATAAGTTATGCAGGTATGAGCTCCACCGCACACTTCACCACAAACGACACAGACAGGAGCTGAACTTACCTGGCTTGTGGCTTCCAACTCTTCCTCTGCCTCAGTATCAGTTGCAGTACTTGACGCACTACTTTCAGAGAATGGGCATCGGAGATGCGGTCATAAATTTCTTCTCGATAAGCTACATATTTAATATCAGCGATCTCCCCGTCCTTGGTTGTTTTGCGTTTACGGATAAGTTTCTTTATTCCACCGATCGAAAGCACTTCAAACCGGCGCTTCAGATTGCGATCCGAATTCGTTAATTGTTTCTTGGCGTCCACTACTTCTACAATATCTGCCAATAATTTTTCCAATTCGGCTTTCGTCAAACAAACGGTATTTGGGGCGTCTGTAGAGTTTCAATCAGAGTATCCAAAAATATTTGGGCTTTGGTTTTAGTAGTATCAGTCATTTGGAAGTATTTCAACGAGTGGGACTAGTTAAAATGATATACTATGCATCAATGGCGTGAGTGAAAAGATTTGCGGGTATAATCAGTGAATAGTTCAGTGCTTTGGTACATTGAAGGATGAAATCGCTTCAAAAACTTTAAGTTTACACAGAAAATCAACATTTTGCAACATCAAATTGCAAAATTTTAAATTTGGCAAAAAGAATTGCGAAATGTTAACATTTCGCAAGTTAAGTTGCCAAATGTTAACATTTTGCAAGAGCCCTTGCGAAATGTTAACATTTCGCAGAATCTTTGCGAAATGTTAACATTGCGCAAAATTCAACATTTCGCACAACATATATATGGGTAAACCCGGAAATGCTCTAAAATCATACCTGACTATTATTGGACTGATGGCTGCAGCAATGCTTCCACTTGCAACAAAAATTCCTTGCATAGTGCCCTGAAAGGCCAAACTGTTCAGACATTATCTCCACAATACATGTCAATTTTTGTAAATTTCCGAGTATAGTTTGCTTTAACACGAACATGTCTAAAAAATTAAACCCACGCATGATGCCTGATGAATTGAAGTATAGTAATACTTGATGCTTCTTGTTAGGCCCTGGAGGCTGTACACTAACCAATAGCTCCCTCTTTTTGTACAGGTGTTAACGAGGCATGGAGCACATACAGTTTATATATATATACACACACACACACACATATCTGTGTGTGTGTATGTATATATATATATATATATATGCACGTTTTATGGTGCTCTCGAATTTGTCTTCTCAAAGCGGGACTTGTGAAAATTGCGTGTGTTTGAGATCAAGATACAGTTTACTAAAATACGAAAAATGCAGTCAGCAAATCTTACTAACCTGTCGTCTGGGCCCTAAAACTTTTGAAAACAGGATCATAGACGGAGTATTGCCAAGTGGAAAGGCCAAAATCAGAAAGCAATAAGCAATGATGTACTGAGACAAATAAATTCTGGTTGTATATGAGCACCAGTTATAACTGCAACCGATAACAGACTCGTTTAATCCTTGAGGATATCCAGTAATCCACCTGTCAGTAAAATTACCATCTTCTTCCAAATCTTAAATAGAAAATTTGTTTCAAGCAAATATGCACCATATTCTGGAATAACACGAACTGTAACCATGGCCGCAGCAGGTTGCAAAGTATTAAAAAATAACATTACAGTTTTTGGTTCCTTTTCTCGTCCAGGTAGTGAAGCTGTTAGCTTTAACTTTAAAAACTAAAACTTTAAAACTTAAAATTATTATACTCAGTTCATTGCTCCGCAGGTACCCCCTCGATTTTTAAGAATTCCCATTTTTTCAGCTCAAGTATGAGCAATTTGTAGCTTTTAAAAGTTTTTGGTAGCGGAACATAGGGCCTATTTCTTTAAGGATTAAAGTGGTCGGATTAAACGGATTAAAATCAGCCGAATTAAAATTTTAATAGCCATTTCTTTAATGCAGGATTAAGCGATTAAACGGATTAAAATTAACGCGTTTAATCCAACCGTTTTTATCCTAATTTGAATTAAAACTGAATTGAAATGAGTTAATTTGAATCCATTTAACCCGCCATTAAACAAACAGCGGTTAAAAATTTTAATCCATTAACTTTTAATCCGTTTAATCCGCGTAGCTGCACGAAGATTAGAACTAGTTGAAAATACAGAAGACGGATTAAACGGATTAAAATTAATCCTTACAGAAACTGCGATTAAGCAGGTCGGATTAAACTTAACTCTTCCATCATTTAATTTCTAGTGGGAGTAAAGAAACAGGATTGGATTAGAATTTTAATTCTATGCACACTAAAGGAACAGGATTAAATTTAGTCCGTTTAACTCGCTGGTTTAAATTTTAATCCGAGGTGGTGTTTCTTTAATGTTGATTAATTTAATCTAATCTGTTTAATCTTTAAAGAAATAGGGCCATAGTTGAAAGTTGGACTCATCCGGCACTTTGGGGTGAGGTTGTGTACCAATGCTAATGCAACGAGCAAACCTAATGTGTTCAGAAATTCAACAGCCTCTTAACCCATATGCGTATTTTAACTTGTTTGAAAGATTGACAGCATCAAATTGAATAACGACAATGGGTCTATTTCTTTAAAGATTAAACGGATTAGATT
>JASAND010027371.1:0-12500 GCA_030248195.1 Trissonchulus latispiculum | reverse complement strand
AAACGATATTATGAAGTACTAAAATGCATGTGTGAACAATTTTTAGGAAAAAATTTAAGAGCAGTGCCTTTCATCCTGGAGGTTCCTTTTTACAGATTTATCACATTTCTGAAGAATTTAGTCTAAATACACTGAAAAGCGGTAATAAGTAACTAACTTTAAATGATTTCTAGCGTAAAATGCTAAAATAGTTTCTACTTTTAGTTAATCGTCGGTAAATTACGCGATCATTAGCAAAAATTACGTGTGGATGTCTCCTTTTATAAGTCAACTCTTTTATTTTAACAACCTTCGATATGCCCCTCACTTAAAGCAACTATTAGTAGCTTTCAAATAACAAACTCGTTTCAGGAAAGTAGATTCGCGTGCACGGACTATTACGACCACCACGCTTAGAATACGTTTTCTGAGGGTCCAGAGTTCAGCATTACCAATCTGTTTGTTTGGATATCCAATTTGGCATTAGTTTTGCCCTAGCGGGTGCCCCAGAGGCATTTTATAAAAAGTTGATAGTGATTTTTCTTTTGTGAATTTGTTCACAAAAAAATCACCCGCTGGTAGCGAAGCCAGAAGACATGGCAGGGAATCCAATATCTGGTTGGATAGCTTAGAGTTAGGACATGTCACATGGATAGTATGGGGTAGCTGCGCAAAGTCCGTAGTGAGTACCAGCAAAAACTTCAATTTTGGTCCGGAGTTGTCTGAAGGTGCATTCATAGTCGCGAACGCAGAGAGACGCGCGTCGACATGCGTAGACGCGCGTAGACGCCTCAGATTGTAACATGCCGTTTTAACCGTTTAAAAATAATTGTAGCGCATTCATGCTCACGAACGCATTCAGACGCTTACGTACGCGCGTCTACGCGCGTCTGCTTGCGTCTGGAACTATGAATGCACCTTAAGGACCGGATTTTGGTGGGGCGACTATTTTGGGCACCCTAGTCGAAGGAGTTGGGCCTCGCCAGCCAGACTTACATATGTTTAGGTTGGATCTTGTGGCTATTACCATGGAAAAATTTTCCGGCTGTTGTTAGCCGTCTAGGTGGGTGTGTTTTTTGTGAATTTTCGAGGTGATTTTTTATGAACATTGCTATATATAAGTTGTCTGACAAAACATCCAAGTCCAAAAAGTTTGTAAATGGTCTAAAAAAAGTCCAGAAACATTTTTTCGGCCTTCGCGTGGTATCCATAGATCGGGGTCGTTGAACACAGTGGGCATAATTAATAGAACACGCTGAACCCAGTTTATTCTGGTAATACCCCGGAATCCAAAATTTGGTGTGAACATACATTCCATGGGTCTTCAAAATTGTGACAAATATGAACGAATTCTGACCAGGCATTACGTCGCTTCAAACATGAAAGAAGTGACAAAAGCCAGAAAACGTGAATGTTTGCAGTTTGGTCAACATACAGCCATGGGGTAAAAACCCACCCCTTTTGGGGGGGAACCCCACCCGTCTCCTGGGTCATGGGTTGGAGCTTTGAGCTCCAAAACACAGCAGCAGAAAGCGCGACTCTTTCTAACCTATGTATGCAAAGATGAAGTCATTTGTTTCACTCCTGCTCATTTTTGACATTTTGAAAATGACACCTACTTTTTGGTCCAACTATGCCAAAATTTACCAAAAGTTTGGACCTAAGTAGCTTTTGACTGGGTTGGGCTGGAAAAGGTTTGCAAATATCTGCAATGAAGGCAAGTCTTCCTCTTTGCACACAGCAAAAATTAGATCGATTAGTCTGGCACATTGCCAAATGTGGCGGGGAGAAAACTCACTTTGGGGGGAAAAACCCACCCAATTTTTTGAAACATTTTCTAACAACCAAATAGGGAAACAATTCGACACTACAGCACGGTACTATCGAAGACGCTGCATCGTCCTATGGTGTCAGATTTGGATAATTTTGCTTCCCTGGCTAGCTAGGGGCCAAAAACCTTGAAAGTGCAATTTTGGTACTGGAGGACCCGGCCAGGACAGGTCCAATTGTGGATTTTAACAGACAATTGAAAGTAAAAAATCATTTTCTACACGATAGACTAATAAGTTCTCTGAAATTACATCGTTTTTAGCATTTTCAAACATTGCCCTATGTTTAAACTTTATGAACCTGTCGGTTTGATGCTGCATTTTCAATGGCACATGAAATCTCAAAAAAGGTACCTAGATCGCGTTTTTTAGCTAAAACTGAGTTGAATTTTACACCGGAAGTGTCAGAATTGCGCTACGACAATTTTTGAGACCTGTGAGGGGTGGGTTTCCCCCCCCCATTGGGTTGTTCCCCGCAAGTTTTTGCATTATACCGGTGTCACAGCCTAATCCTTCCCCCGGCTGATTTTTCCCCCCGGAAAAATGGGCCTAGGCTAATTGGCACTGAGGACAGGATTTGACGTAAGCTTCCACATCACCTTTCAGATTGTCCCAGAAATAATTCTCGTTGACTGCCGCCAAAGTTCTGTCTCTACCAAGATGACCCCTTTTGTCGTGGTATTCAGCGAGGATATTTGATCGGTCTTCTTCAAACGCAAACTGGAGCGGTTTCCCTCTTACCATTATGATCAGCTTATCTGAAAGCAAAATTAAAAATAAGACAAAGGTATGTGTATAACCAAAGTACTGACTCAATATTTCTGATCAAATTGTATCAAAGTAAATAGTACTCAAAGTAACAACATTTGTAATTTTCGGTGATGGGAGAGAAGAAACCAAAATGTTTGCAAGTCTTGCTTTCGCGTTTCAACAATTATCTAAATTTATTGCAAAGTATCAAAAGTTTTGATATGGAAAATCACAAAAAATTCGTCCCCCAACGCAATTATACTAGCAGGGTTTGTAAACTACAGTATGTCCTTAACACAAAGTGCAAAGTTGTAACCGTATGAATTTTTAAATGTAAAAATATTACATTATTTTACGATATTACTGTATTTAAAGTTTCAATTTAAACTAATTAAACGTCAGCAGAAAGTCCGCAAACTAAAATTCATAATTTTAAATTAATACTATTAAATGAAAGCAATTACCTTGAAGCCACTTAAATCGTTTTGAATATGATCTGAGTTTTCTTTTGGAATCCTTCGCAGCTTCTCTAGGTAAATTATTCCAGCGATCTGGATACTTCTTAAATTTGATGTAATTAACAACATCATGTGCATCATAATTAGCAGCCATCGAAAAACTCCTTAAAATAAAATGTGTGGTTATACATAAATTATTGTCAAGAGAGGGATAAATCAAGTCACAGGAAAAATAAAACAAATCCTCAGCAAGGTTAAGCCCCTCTGCAAGAGGAAAAAGCTCCTGCTGAAAGGAAAAGGTAAGACCCCTGAGCGATTTTAAACAAAAATAGCAGACGATAATTTAATAATTTCCATTTTGTAATAATTGTTTTCAAAAGTTTAGAAAGTTAGCAGTTTTCATTAACTGTGGGCTAGACACTCTTAGCATTTTTCTAGGTATAACTACGAAAACATATGAAAGGTACTCGCAAATTTTGCAGAAAGAATACATACGAAATGAACCTTAACACTAACAACGAAGCTTTGACTGCTTCTACTTCGTCTGGATATCAGTTTTCAGCAAACCGTTGTGCGCGTCTGCTGGAACCTAGCAAAGATGTCCCTCAAGAGAAAGATAGGTGACCTTTATGCTAATGTGCTTAGACAAACATAAAAATGTCGCTTTAAACTAACGTATTAAAGGTCAATAGACAAGATGCGAATATGAAACAATAGAAAACTGCTTACCTTGTTGCACGAAAACCGTAGTACAAAAAATATCAAAGATTTCAAGAAACCGCAGGAATAAGCAAATGATATCAAGGTGATATTAACCAAAATAATAATGACGACAGTTTTATTAAGCATTGTTCAGATTACGTTAATTTATATGATAAACACTGAATTCAATGAGGTAACATGTTTACTATATTTAGATTTTGCACATTTTCCAAACACAACAAGTAATGTTTTAATAATCTGTTAGTCTGTTTTCAGTAACAACAACCTCTTCTCTATTAAAAATTATATGTAAAAGTATCTACGGAAAATTTTATGGTGATTTATTCAGTAAATTATGCACGTTATTGAAGCAGGAAGAAGAAATTTACAAATTTATATTTTAAAAAATTTCTTGAGCAGGTCTCAAGTTGGCGAAATTTTCTCTGGTCGAAATCGACCAGAGAACTTGACTCGAGAACTAGAGAACTTTTTCAGCGCGTCTTTCAATGGGACTTGCGGATCACGAAAACTTTCAGCGTAGTTTGGCTACTAGACTCGAGAACTCGAGAACATTTTTATGAAACTGGCCCCTGGATGTTTTAGAGAAGTAGCATCGAGTACTCCACATTTCTGCCGGAAGAAGTTAGCACATTATTTTTCCGGGTACAATTACAGGCTCATAGACTGATTTTCAGGGGAGAAAGGTCAGCCTAGGCTGATTTTTCCGGGGGGAAAAGTAAAAGCGGAAAAATCAGCCTAGGCTCATTTTTCCGGGGGGAAAAGTTGGCCTAGTCTAATTTTTCCGAGGGGGAAAAATTAGCCTAGGCCCATTTTTCCGGGGGGAAAAATCAGCCGGGGGAAGGATTAGGCTGTGACACCGGCCCAACCGTACAACCTAGAGGAGTGCAAATGGGCTTACCAGAAAGTCCTAAGTATTTCAAGTACGATGGTATATAAAGTTCTCATCTAGCTCTTATAATATAAAAGTTCCAGCCAAAACCAGAAAATGTGGGTTCCCCCTCCACCCCTTAAGGTGCTGGTTTCCTTTCAGGTATTTTTTTTACTTATACGGCTTTAATCTTTTACGTAAATAGCTAAAACTTGCTAAATAACTTATTTCCGCGCTCTTTAACATTCTGGGACCAGTCCCGGATTTTCAGGCCAAGAGTTAAGAAAGTTTTGGTTTTTGGTCTTTCTTCCAGTAGGTAGATCAGACACGGAATTGGTTGTTATGGCTGGAAAGAGGACACAAAAATGAACATTTTTGCTTTTACAACCTTTGAGCTATCTCCATTTATACTCAATCAATACAGCGTCCTATTAATGCACATTTTATGAATCTCTACTAGCCGGATTTTATTGCTTTCAGCTAGAGATTTGGCCGGAGAACCATTTTGGCTAAACTGCGGTTATTTTGTTTTATACTACTCGACGGATTCCGGAGATTTTCGGGAAAATGGAAATTCGTACTATTGCGGAGGGACGGTTTTCTTGGTTTTGGCTAAAACGTTCCCAGTTTCGAGAAAATTTAGTGCAAAATTTAAAAATTTAGTGCTTCCGTGCATTTTACGAATTTTCTCAACCGTTGAGTAATACTGAGCAAAACCCCAAAAACGTCCCTCGGCCCATATGTCCTCTGTATGATAGCGCAAAAGGAAATTTTGTCTGATTTCGCAGTTTTGAAAATCAATGTTCAAAAATGTTTGGTCTATATTTGCCGTTATGTCAGAAAATGTGTGCTAATTTTTTAATAATTTTGATAGTTTCGTAAGCTCATATGAATGTCCTGATAATAAGCTTTAAAACGATGTATAAAGCTCTTTCCAACTCCCAAAATTGCGAAAGTTATAGTGTTTGAAAAAATCACCATAAAAACACTGCAGAAAAGGATACCATTGTCACGGTGTGATTTTTCCCCCTTGAAAATTTTCCCCCCGGAAAAATTACACCGGTGTGGATTTTCCCCCCTGAAAAATTTCACCGGTGTGAATTTTCCGGGGGGAAATTTTGCACCAATGCAAGAAATAATGCAGATTTCTGTTTATAAATTGAGTTTGGTTGATAATCGAAGCTACTAATTGTGCTTTGAAGATGGAATATGATTAGCGTAATCCGCCAAAATAATTATTCATTATAATAGTTCGACTGAGATAGAGATACAAAATTAAATCGAAATATATAATAAATAAAATTTCTTGAAAAATCAAAAGATTTGTAGGATTGATTATCATCATTATTGTATTCAATTGCTTATTTTGCATTTGATAAACCTTAATAAGGATAAAATACTTAAATAAATAATAACTTCTAATCTTTCTTAGGTTTCTAATATTTTGGTTTAATTTTCTAAGTAAAAATAAATAAATTGAAATATTGGAGATTTTATCTCCGAGCTCAAATCTGTATGTAGGGCAAAGAAAGAACAAGAATAATAATAATAACCAATTTAATTAAAATTTATTTTTAGTTTATTTTAGAAAATTCATTGAATTAAGCTGAAATAAAAATTTTCAGATTGCAAATGGAAATCTCAATTAATTGAATTTAATCTAAATTTTCCACATTAAACTGAATTTTGTAAACTTTCCTTTAAAGATTTCCCTAAGGAAAGATTTCACCATTGAGCTGTGGTTGAACTCTGAGACTAAAATTTCCAAAATTTCAATCGTGTTTTTATTTTATTAAGAAAGATATTTATTTAATGAGATTAGAAATTAGCAATGATTTAATTGAATGATTCTTTATTAGCTTTTGCATTGCATTGATTGCTGCATATGATTATATATCTATGAACTAAACAAAAATAAGTATTAATTTGACCTTATACCTTTTCCTGCTTAACGGCTTGGGCTCGGAGATAAAAGTTTCCAAGCTTGAATTTATGCATATATTTTTACTCAGAAACAAAATCATAAAATAGTAGTGCCTAAGAAATATTAGAGTTGCTTTTATCATAAAATTTTCTTTATTATATGGTTTATCAAATGCGAAATAAGCAGTAGAATATAACAATAATTTTAATTAATCCTTCAAAATTTCTGGGTTTTAAAGAATTTTTATTCATTATATATTTCAATGAAGTTGATTTTGTATATGAACTATTGGCATTTTATCGTTTCAGGCTAATCATATTCCACCATCAAAGTATAATTAGTTGCTATATTTATGAGCAAAACTAAATTCATAAACTGAAATCTACATTATTTCTGACTTTCTATTTCAACTATTTCCTCCGGGGGGAAAATCCACACCGGTGTAGTTTTTCCGGGGGGAAATTTTACACCGGGGAAAAAACTGCACCGTGACAACCATCACCTTAAACTTTATGAAACCTGTACAGTTGGTGCTGATTTTCAACAGCATATGAGATCTCAAAAAAGCTATTAAGATCGGGTTTTTTGGTTTATGATAACTAAAATTGCTAAATTTTACACGTTCGTCAAGTGAGCAGAAGCAATTTAACTACAAATTATAATTTTTATGTCATTTGATAGCCCTCAATTCGTAGTATATGTTGTAGCTTTCCTTTTAGTTTGTAGTTCTAAGGTTAATGAGATATCAGCGTTTGAAATTTCATATCTTTAACACATAAGATGTATGTTTCTGCTGCACATGTGACTCAGATTTGGTCACGTGACTGCGTCACATATGCTAGAGAAATGAACATTCTGTATGTTAAAGATATGAAATTTCAAACGCTGATATCTCATTAACCTTAGAACTACAAATTAAAAGGAAAGCTACTACATATACTAAAAATTAAGGGCTATCAAATGACATCAAAATTATAATTTGTAGTTAAACTGCTTCTGCTGACTTGACGAACGTAAATTTTACACAGGAAGTGTCAGAATTGCGTTACGACAATTTTAAGACCTGTAAGGGGTGGTTTATTTCCCCCTCATTTGGGTTTCCCCCATCGCATTATACCTACTTTTCCCCTACTTTTTGCATTATACCGGTCTAACAGTATATACAACCTGAGAAGTACCAATAGGCTTAAAAGAAAGTTCTAACTACGCCAAGTACGATGGTATATTACTTTAAAAGTTCTCAGGTAAAATAGAAAGTTCCAGCCAATATCCGAAAATGTGGGTTATATAATACATACTTATATACACACAATATATACATACAACAATCGATAAACGATAGCTTTCATGATTCTGATATGTTTAGAAAACAAATCATTAGTGAAAGAATTACAAAGAATTGAATAATTTTTTTTCCTATATGTTTTCCAATTTAGAACAAATAGAGAAAACAATAAGAAATAGAAAAAAATTTTGAACTGCAGAAAACAATAAGAAAATAATTTTTTTCTAATCGTTTTCCAGAAATGGGCTTCGTGTGCCACCCCCCCCCCTCCAGAACTTTTCACCCTCCAGAACTTTCCCCCCCCCCCCCCCCCAGAACTTTTGCGGTGGGGGCCCAAGATTTCTTTGGGGGGGGGGGGGGGGGGAAAGTCCCCCTCGCCATTGGGGGAAGGGGAGGGGGGTGCTGCGCAGACGGCGCGAAAAACGACCAAAAAATTGGGAATTTTGAGGGGGGTAAATTTCGCAAAATTTTTCAAAGATGTCCAAATTTTTGGTTCAACGGGTTTATTGATGTGAGAACTACACGTTTTTAACGGCTTTATGAGCCTTTCTCAGGCTCAATATTGACCCTATTTTTGACTTCGAAACATGTTGCCAATCAAGTTTTCGAGTTTAAACCCCTGTCTAATGTCAAAATTACTTCTTGGTTGAATGTTTTTTGGCATTAGCAATGCTGAAATTGCGATTTTATTTTGGCATAAAAATAGAAACTTTTTGGGAGGAAGGTTGGGGGGGTAGGGCAGGGGTCTCAGGGGGGCCCTCTAACAACATCCGTTACACCTATGGGGTGAGGGGTGCGGCGCCGACCCCCCCCTAAGAATTACCAAAATTTTTTAAAATTGTATATATATCCATAAATTCTAAAATTTTCAAAAAAAAACAAAAAAGTAGCGAAAAATTGCTAAAAACCGACTCCCCCCTCGAGCATTTTTCCCTCCCCCCCCCCCCCCCAATAGGTGTACCGGGGGGGGGGGTGGGGGCATAGGTGTAATTGGGGGGGGGTTTGGGGGGGTAACCCCCCCAGCCATTTTTACAAACCCTCACCAAAAATTTTTGGGGCCCCCGCCCCCCCCCCCCAACTGGGCTCAATTTTCTGGCTCAATATTGATATTATTTTAGACTTAGAAACATGGTGGCAATCAAGGTTTCGAGTTTAAAACACCTGTCTAATGTCAAAATTACTTAATGATTTCATGTTTTTCGGCATTAGCAATGGCTGAAAATGCGATTTTTGGCAGAAACTAGAAAAACTTTATTGGGAGAGGTTTGGGGCCTGGGGGGGTCGTGGCTCGTGGGGTTCTAAAACGCCCCCCCCCCCAATTCCGGGGGAGGGGGCACCAACCATAGGTGTACCAGGCTATAGTTTTCCCCCTGTGAGACCCCTCCACGGAGAGGCCAGTCCCCCCCACCCCCCCCCCGTACCCGACCTCAACTACTCCCCCCCCCAAGCCGAGCTCAACCCCCCCCCCAAAATTGGGTCCAAACCAAGTAAAAATGCAAAATTTTTGAAAAAATTTTTTGCAATTTCTGAAAATTTTTGAAAAACATTCGAAATAATGGCTATAAATCACATATAAAGAGCTAAAGATGGTAATTTATAGCAATTAAAAGGTAAAATAACGCAATTATAAACCACAATCTGGGCTAATTTAGGCTTGTGTTAGCACAAATTTGTCAATTTTCAAGCCCTATTTTTGCATACGAAAACTATTGACAGAAGCTTTGCGTACGTTTAGTGTACAGCACATCGAAAAAGGAGCATTTTTAGTTAAAAAACTTGGGTACAGTTTAGGGGGGGGGCCCCCCTCCCCAAATTTCGGTAAAAATTTAGAAAAAATTCGCAAATTGGCAAAAACGCATATAATTTCCAACTAAAAATCAACAATATTTCTTCATTTTTGCTCATTTATTCGAAAAACTTGGATTTTTTGCAAAAATTTCGAATTATTACTAATTTTGAGGCAAAATTTTCAAAATTTTGAGGGTGGGGTCTGGCAAATTTCGGTGGGTGTGGTCTGGAATTTGGTCATTTGGGGGGCGGGGTGGGGTCTGCCTCCAAAATTTCGAGGGTAGGGTCGGCACTTTTCCATTTGGGGGGGGGGGGGAGGGGATCCCCCACCCATAGGTGTACCGGGGATTTGGGTTGGGGGGGACCCTCCCCCGGAATTTTGGGGGGGCCCTTTTTAGACCCCCCACCCAAACCCCCCCAAACCTCCCCCCAAAACATTTTTCTATTTTTATGTCAAAAATCGCATTTTCAACCATTGCTAATGCCAAAAAAACATTCAACTATTCATTCAACATTCAATTTTTGACCAATTTTACCCATAGGTGTAACGGGGATTTGTGTTGGGGGCATATGTACCACCTGTTTGGGTTGGGGGGGAGTAGAAGGTCCAAATTTGGCTCGGGGGACCCCACCAAAATCCGAAATTTGGGGGAGGGGGGCCCCCCCCTAAACTGTACCCAAGTTTTTTTAGCTAAAAATGCTCCTTTTTCGATGTACTGTTCATTAAACTTACTCAAAAGCTTCTGTCAATAGTTTTCGTATGCGAAAATAGGGCTTGAAAATTGACAAATTTGTGCTAAAATATGCCTAAATTAGCCCAGATTGTGGTTTATAATTGCGTTATTTTACCTTTTAATTGCTATAAATTACCATCTTTAGCTCTTTATATGTGATTTATAGCCATTATTTCGAATGTTTTTCAAAAATTTTCAGAAATTGCAAAAAATTTTTTCAAAAATTTTGCATTTTTATTTGGTTTGGACCCAATTTTAGGGGGGGGGGGTTGAGCTCGGCTTGGGGGGGGAGTAGTTGAGGTCGGGTAGGGGGGGGGGGGGAGGGGGGACTGGCCTCTCCGTGGGGGGGTCTCACAGGGGCAAACTGTAGCCTGGTACACCTATGGTTGGGGGCCCCCTCCCCCGGAATTGGGGGGGGGGCGTTTTTAGAACCCCCCACGAGCCACGACCCCCCCAGGCCCCAAACCTCTCCCAATAAAGTTTTTCTAGTTTTATGCCAAAAATCGCATTTTCAGCCATTGCTAATGCCGAAAAACATGAAATCATTAAGTAATTTTGACATTAGACAGGTGTTTTAAACTCGAAACCTTGATTGCCAACATGTTTCTAAGTCTAAAATAATATCAATATTGAGCCAGAAATTGAGCCCAGTTGGGGGGGGGGCGGGGGCCCCCCAAAATTTTTGGGTGGTTTGTAAAAATGGCTGGGGGGTTACCCCCCCAAACCCCCCCATTACACCTATGCCCCCACCTCCCCCCCCTCGGTACACCTATTGGGGGGGGGGGGGGGGTAAGAAAAATGCTCGAGGGGGGAGTCGGTTTTTAGCAATTTTTCGCTACTTTTTGATTTTTTTTGAAAATTTTAGAATTTTTGGCTTATATATATATACAATTTTAAAAAATTTTGGTAATTCTTAGGGGGGGGTCGGCGCCGCACCCTCACCCCATAGGTGTAACGGAGTTGATAGAGGGCCCCCTCTGGAGACCCCCTGCCCTAACTCCCCCCCCAACCTTCCTCCAAAAAGTTTCTATTTTTATGCCAAAATAAAATCGCAATTTCAGCATTGCTAATGCCAAAAAACATTCAACCATGAAGTAATTTTGACATTAGACAGGGGTTTTAAACTCGAAAACTTGATTGGCAACATGTTTCTAAGTCTAAAATAGGGTCAATATTGAGCCAGAAAGTTCATAAAGCCGTTAAAAACGTGTATTTCTCACATCAATAAACACGTTAAGCCAAAAATTTGGACATCTTTGAAAAATTTTGCGAAATTTACCCTAAAAATTCCCAATTTTTTGGTCGTTTTTCGCGCCGTCTGCGCGGCAACCCCCCTCCCCTTCCCCCAATGGCGAGGGGGACTTTCTCCCCCCCCCCCCCCCCAAACAAGTCTTGGGCCCCCACCCAAAAGTTCGGGGGGGGGGGGGGGGTGAAAAGTTCTGGAGGGGGGTGAAAAGTTCTGGAGGGGGGGGGGTGGCACACGAAGCCCATTTCTGGAAAACGATTAGAAAAAAATTATTTTCTTATTGTTTTCTGCAGTTCAAAATTTTTTCTATTTCTTATTGTTTTCTCTATTTGTTCTAAATTGGAAAACATATAGGAAAAAATTATTCAATTCTTTGTAATTCTTTCATAATGATTTGTTTTCTAAACATATCAGAATCATGAAAGCTATCGTTTATCGATTGTTTGTATGTATATATTGTGTGTATAAGTATGTATTATATAACCCACATTTTCGGATATTGGCTGGAACTTTCTATTTTACCTGAGAACTTTTAAAGTAATATACCATCGTACTTGGCGTAGTTAGAACTTTCTTTTAAGCCTATTGGTACTTCTCAGGTTGTATATACTGTTAGACCGGTATAATGCAAAAAGTAGGGGAAAAGTAGGTATAATGCGATGGGGGAAACCCAAATGAGGGGGAAATAAACCACCCCTTACAGGTCTTAAAATTGTCGTAACGCAATTCTGACACTTCCTGTGTAAAATTTACGTTCGTCAAGTCAGCAGAAGCAGTTTAACTACAAATTATAATTTTTGATGTCATTTGATAGCCCCTTTAATTTTTAGTATATGTAGTAGCTTTCCTTTTAATTTGTAGTTCTAAGGTTAATGAGATATCAGCGTTTGAAATTTCATATCTTTAACATACAGAA
>JASAND010027369.1:0-13179 GCA_030248195.1 Trissonchulus latispiculum | reverse complement strand
TAGTCTTTCTTTCCTGAAGTTGCTATTACTTCAATTAAGCCAACTCTATTTTAGTGCGTTGTAATACTTTCTGAGTCTTTTGTATTTACAATATGCCTATATTGATTTACTCATGCACAGCAAAAACCGGGAGCTCGTTACATTCTTTCGAAACTTTCAATTGTCTACTTGTCGTTATTTTCAGTGTAATGGATTCATATTTCCAATATACTGTATTAACTCCGCATTTAAGGGGAAAACGCATTTCGTTTACTTCATCCTTTTATATTAAAGATTACTTTTAGTGTTTCTGGCTTTTATGCCTCAAATTATGTCAAGCCAAGCGATGTTCTAACTTAAGATAGTAGTGAAATGCTGTCTGTACTGCCTAATGACAAATAATAGGTTCGTTGTGAAAGCATTAAATATATTATTACTCGCGTTCAGCTAATGTAGTTTTTGGTACTTCTGCTGTTCTCATTATTTCGCATGGAGTTAAATTGGCTAAAATATTTTGGCAAAATATGTGCAGTAGTTTCTACACAATTTCTGGCACAATAGGTTTTCTGTAGTTAGCATGAAGTGGTTTATTTCGAATAGTTGATTCAAGCATAACCATAGCATCAACTCCTTGTGAAGTAGGCAGGTGATTTTGTCATTTGCTGATGTTCTGTTGATAACGTGCCTTCAGCACTGTTGCATGATATCTGTGCATATCATCAAGCTTCTGCGTAGACAATTAGTCGTGAATTATTAATCCTAATAACTGGTTTACAGTCGAGTGACGTCAATATTCAAACAGCGCAAACAATTGCTCGTTATAAAACTAATGGCATTACTGGTATTGAAAAATGAAATCCATATCTGGATCAGTATTTACTGGTAGCAAAGCTCAACCAGATGAGTGAATATTGTGGAGAGTTTAATAAGTGTGACGACAATCTGAATGTTTGGAATTCCGAAGTTTATAGATTCTAAAATTTTGAAAATTCGGATTTCAGAGATTTTGATGTGTTAAATTTCATAAAGTTTACACTGCTGTAGTGTAGAAATAATAATCGAAAGTTTGCCGGCTTTTATATCAAAGGGGTCACGTTCAGGATAATGCGTATATGTATCAACGCAGCCGATTTTGAACGGCACGGAACTTTTTAAGGTTCGTATAAATTTGTTTATCGAGGCATGCATAAACATTCAAATCTGTAATCTTACATATTTTATTTAACAATGAGATGCAAAATGTCACTATATTTGACTTGATTCAATTCATTTCCCTTTCCTATCCGGGTTTAAACATTTATAATGGGCGACTTGTCGCTTTTAGGATTTATAGATTTGTAACTTTCATAGTCAGCATGTTTCATCGATGACCGAAAAACATTTACTCATCGTTGTGAGAGCTTTCAAATGAGCTCAAAGTTTATAACGAAAGGAGGAATTTTTATTTTTGGGGATATGGGCCCACTAAGACCTGGCGCCCTTCAAAATCGATACTACTGATACATATTTGCATTGTCCTGAACGACACCTTTAGTTTGACACCATTATACTATTAAATAACTCACGATTAACGATCTATTTACTTTATCATTTATTTTCCTATAGTTGTGAGAATGCACTTTTTTGCACTAGTCTTGAATATGCTGAACTCCCAGCAAAATTTACTGCTGGTTCAGTTTAGGGTTTTAAATTATGCAGTGAACGTGCTCTTATTTAATCAAAGATTGTTTGATTATCAGAAGTTTAAATAATGTTAATATTATCAATGGGGTAATATTAGCACAGATTTATACGCACGCGGCGTGGGAAGCTCCGAGTGTGGGGCTCAAGTACGCAAAGCGCACGAGTGCCACTCACGATCACTTCCCATGCGATGTACGCAGTAGAAATTAGTGAACAGCGCTAAGGTGTGTTGCAAAGTACTTATGCAACGATTAAACCTATCCTTAATTGATGACACCTTACTCGTTTATGTTGCAGCTGACAGATATGTCTAGACAAATTTTAATGTAAAGTGGCAGCAATCTCATTGTCGCCATGGTTGGGGGGCCTATTTTTGGTGTGCAGCAGAACTGTCTAGGTTGGAGCTCTGCTGTACACACTGCTGAAGCATGTAGTGAACTGTATGACGGGGACATGATCTACACAATGACGGGTGACCCCCTCCCACGAATTGGACCCCAATCCCTCCCACAAATGAGTACCTAGAGCACATTTGTTGACCATCTCTCGCTTGTATCTTTATGTGTTGAAGCTCGAAAGAGGCCAGCTGCTAATAGAAGGTTTTTGGCTACAACATCTAAATATACAAGCGAGTGATGGTACACAAATGTGTTCTGGATACTCATTCGTGGGGGGAGTCACATGGGTCCAATTGGGGGGGGGTCAGTCGTTGTCGTGCAGATAATGTCCCCAGCCTAATAACTAAGCGTGACGCTTGTCATACTGTTGGTTATTATGTACTCTTGATATTGCCAAATCGGTTTTAAAAATATAATTTCGAAATCAACAGTAATAATCTAAACAGTATCAATAACGCTAACTGCATGCATTTGACATAATAAGAGTTCTCTGAAGTTAATACCATCGGATAGCTCAAGAGTTTATAACTAAGGAGTATAACCATAAGATAACGTGGGAGGGTTTGGGGTAGATGCAGACACCCTCAAGACCGTCAACAAGCGGTTAGATTACTTCAGTGAGAAGGAAAAGGGAAGAAATAAAGACCTTTTTTTCTTGAAAAAAGAAAGTGTGTTACCCTTATGGCCTTTTCCAAAAACTCAATTTTTTAGCAGGTTTCATTGATTTTCTCAAAATATGTCTTTAAAACTCGCAAAAACTAGTTTAAGATAACTGGTTGTTGGCCAAAAATCTGAAAAGTTTGATAGTGGAAAGCATAACATGCAAGTACCAAGTGTACTGGGCAATACCTTTGAACCTCGTACACATATATGGGCAGTGCGAGAGGGGTAAATTTATAAGGATCAAGACAGAATGCAAAGTTGCACAGCCATAAACTGCATAATCTAGCTTTCACTACATAGAGTATATAATTATTCTATCTGTATGCATATAATTGTGTATTCTTGGCTGAACTGAAGACGAAAATAATAGCAGCTTGTGATTGGTGAAGAGCAACGTTATGAAACATGCTCAGAAAATCATTTTCTTAACAATATTGTATGACACATTTTCCCAAAAAGCCTCTTCGTTCTATAACCAAGTGGAAAGTAAGTTAGCTTGAAGTTTGCTGCAATACTCTGTCTACGTATTTTTAAGAATTTTTAAGGGAATTAAGGAATTTTCAGTTACTTGATCAAAACAAGTTGATATAGTGTCCTTCAACTGAAAGGAATAGCTTACCGAGCTTTAAATATACTGTTTATTGAAAACAAATTGCTGCTTGCGGAAATTTAACATCGCTTATTCAGGAAATACCAGCATACTTACACTGAAATGCATCTTGGAAATGACAATTGTATGACAAGTTCTTGTACAAATCACTCACTTATATTGTCATGCATATGAACACAACTGCAAGTTTTAATCCTTCTTTCGAACTACTTACTACGTACGCCATTAGGTGTGAACAGCTTACTGCAACCTTAGCAAACTTAAACGCGTGCTAGTACCCATGGTCATCAACTTAGAGAGAGAGAGAGAGAGAGAGAGAGAGAGAGAGAGAGAGAGAGAGAGAGAGAGAGAGAGAGAGAGAGAGAGAGAGAGAGAGAGAGAGAGAGAGAGAGAGAGAGAGAGAGAGAGAGAGAGAGAGAGAGAGAGACAGAGGAGAGACAGAGAGAGAGAGAGAGAGAGAGAGAGAGAGAGAGAGAGAGAGAGAGAGAGAGAGAGAGAGAGAGAGAGAGAGAGAGAGAGAGAGAGAGAGAGAGAGAGAGAGAGAGAGAGAGAGAGAGAGAGAGAGAGAGAGAGAGAGAGAGAGAGAGAGAGAGAGAGAGAGAGAGAGAGAGAGAGAGAGAGAGAGAGAGAGAGAGAGAGAGAGAGAGAGAGAGAGAGAGAGAGAGAGAGAGAGAGAGAGAGAGAGAGAGAGAGAGAGAGAGAGAGAGAGAGAGAGAGAGAGAGAGAGAGAGAGGGAGAGAGAGAGAGAGAGAGAGAGAGAGAGAGAGAGAGAGAGAGAGAGAGAGAGAGAGAGAGAGAGAGAGAGAGACACAGAGAGAGAGAGAGAGAGAGAGAGAGAGAGAGAGAGAGAGAGAGAGAGAGAGAGAGAGAGAGAGAGAGAGAGAGAGAGAGAGAGTTGGGTGACTATAAACTTTTTTCTGACAGGTTTTCCCGCAATTTTGCATGAAAATATTATCACGAGCCTGGCCAGAAACACTTGATCGTTGGTTCTCAACTGGCTCTAGCCAAACACCGAAGAACCCCGTCTCCGAGTTTGGTCACATCCACCATAAATAAAATTAGAAAACTTCACTGAGTCGCTTGTTCAATGAAATTAAATACGGTTTACAGAAATTTGGGGATATCACTACAGGATTTCAACTGGAACACTGTTTGCACGCGACATATACGTTTTGTTTAGTTGAATTTAAAGAAAATGTATACTACCTAAACACTGGAGTTTTCGTATGGTCTGGACACTACAGACGTTGCAATGATGCCTGTGACAGTATCGGAAGAACGTGCTCTCTGAAAGAATGGACAAAACAGGAGGCCAACAAACTGCTAGGTAGTATCAAGGGAGACGCTAGCTGTGATTCAGAAACAGGTGAACAATTCGACAGTGTCGGAATACTAAGCTGTGTATTCCTTTTTGACAACAACCCAAGGTACAAATGTGAAGTGATGGAGGGCAACGATTGTTCAACCTACAGCATTGAGATGACACATCTCTGTTTTTGCGGTAACAACCATTACAGTGTAGTGCTAACTAACGAATTATCTATGAATAAATCTATTACCTAATTAAGACTTCGATGTGTTGAAGTTGATTTTCACAGGCTTATGGCTTTTATGAAGAGTTGAGCAACTTGCACTGGTTGCATTCTTTAGGCTGAGAGTTTGCCGATTAAAGATTTAAAGAATCTTTAAAGATTCATGAAGAAAAAAATTTTGGAAATTTCGAAATAATTGTCATGATCTTTTATCAAACTTAGAGAACCTTCCCTTTGTCGCTTCCTACCAAGTAAGAAAATAAATCTTGTGTAAATCTTATCACCCCACACACGGTTTTGTCGATTAATTAGATGAAAATTAAATTCTGCTTACACTTACTTATTCTATTGCTTTTATCATAAAACAACTTTGGAAACATTTCAATTTAATGATTTATGTAGACTGTTACTTTTCAGGTAATGATTACAACGTTGGTTCCGATGGTATGTGACATACACTAAGTTTAATTCATTAAGAAACGTTTTTAGGCAGGAAGGCATGTGTTAAATTACTGGCAAGAGGTGTCACTGCCTTTGACAGACAGTATGAGTCCGCTATGCTGAAAACTTTCGTATTTAAATTCGATTTTTGAGTTATAACAACTCTGTAAATACGAAATAATAGGTAAGACATGTGTTCTAATGTTTTTCACATTAATCCAAGCTTCACATTTTAGCCATAGTCTCGCAACAGTTGTCCGCGAGTAAAGCTGTGTACGTGAGAACCCAGTATGAAAATGCCCTAGTGCAGACAAATACAATACTCCCATCCTTACAAGGCGAATCATGCGAGGAAACCTGCAAAAGAGCAATCTACAACGGCATACGACAAAGATGTCAAACCAGACTCCAGCTGGATCAAAACCTAGGATTTAGTCAATTAACTTATTACAACACAAACTACGTATCTCTGGCTTTAGCCGATATATTTGGATTTCTCAGTGGCTGTAACAATGTTAATGCCAACCCGTCTATGTGCTCGAGTTCTGACGCTCTCTTAGACATTAGTTCACAGTCCTGCATGGCCAATGCTAATGACTGCACGGTTGAAACATGTGAAGCCAAACCAAAGTGTTCTGAACAAAGACTTTGCCACTGCAGTATGGTTTTTTTATATTTATACAGACAAGTTTTAACTAAAGCTTTGATAGGTTACTATTACTGTCATTTACAGACCGCATGGCTTCTTTAGGCAAATGTGAGACATTATTTTAAAGCGTAAAACGAGGACAATCCTTGGATTAGTCAATTATAGCAACTGAGGTTCATGGTTATCTGCTTAAAACCATCCAAGCATGTCGAAAAATGATTTCGGCATATTTCTGGTGGTGAGTGATGACACAGGGACAACAGCTAGATATGACATTCAAAGTCTACACAAAGAAACATATTCTTTCACTCACACATACCTCCAAATTAAAATAAGCCAACGTTCTATCTAAAATAGTTACAAAATTCAAAGCTTATCGTCATATGATAGGCCAGTGGTCATACCGTTAAATAATGCGGTTAAATAAGGTAGCTAACCTTTCCTGCTTAGAGCAGGACTTTGTGGTTTGTGTTACTATGTGTGTTGCTGCTTGCTTCCGTATGTTGTTAATTCTGTAAAAATTGCTAGACTGAAATTCTTGCAGTTCACCTTGTAACTTATTCTTCCGGGGATAAAGTAGGGAATTGTCCCTGGTTTGTTGGCTTGGGTTTGTGCATAACTCGGTTTTAAGAGTTCCCACAACCCTGTAAATCTAACGGTCTTTAAAACCTTTCGAAGCTTCCGGGTCTCCTGCTCTGTCATGTTTTGACAAGTTTGAAAAAACTAAGATTGAGGCCCACAAAAACAAAAAAGAGGCTCATAAAAAGCATAAAAGAAGACCACGCAAGCGAAAAACATATGTAGAGTTTAAGGTCCTGTCGTTTGGTTGTCTTGCCATATTGGTTGGCTGGTAATGGCCCCTGGTGTGAATTTTAGTCGGAAAAGGAATTCCTTAACCAAGCTGTTTGTTCCAGTCTAAAACTTACGGGCCTATTGCCAATTGTCATTAAACATAATCTGAGCGGAACGGAACATCTGAGCAACTGTTGTTTCCAAATTCTTACTGGCAAACACTTCTTGCTATTTGTAGTGTAAATTCTAGTTGATGCTGCTACTGATAACACAACATCGACTGTGGCCATAAGCACAACGTCAAGTTCACAGACCAGCCCTACACTTAGTAGAAGCAATATCACGGATGCGAGTATATTTCAGACAGTTCAACCGCTTACAACAACAAGAAACGAATTGATCCTTACAACCTCTTCCGCCTTCACCGGTATGATTACTATGTCGCTGATTAACTCTCACAGTTTTGCTATCCGTACCGAAGGCAGCTTTGCAAATACCACAATAACTGTCACTTAACTATGCGAATAATTCAGACTTTTGTTACAACTACTTTTCCAACCCCAGAACTGCAACACAGCAAAACAGTGTCAAGACCGACTAGTTTTAGAACCAACTACGCATCTGTAAAGCTCAGCAAGCATACTCCTGGTAGCAATAAGAGCACCATACCTCCAATGCTTACTCAAATTATTTCCATCCCAAACTCAAACAAAGCAACAAATTTAAATGCAACCATTTCTACACTCGACCACACTCGACCAGAAACGTTTTTGATACCAGTGACACAAGCTCAACGGAATCCATCGCTATGTTTTTTCAGACATTAGCAGTACCACCAGTAGAAACAGTACAAAACTAATGACGTCAGTTTCCGAAACAGAAGTGATTCCTTCAAACGCTGTTACAACAGTCTACGACCCAACTACAAAACCCACTGCCCCAAGTGTCATAGGCGTCACGACAACTACATCCGGTACACAAGCTGTAAACAGCAGTGGTAGCAGCAGTTTCGACAAGACTTCATCAGCGACCCCAAGTTTTTCGAAAAGCAGCGCAATCAAAGCAACTCCTTCCACTTTTGTGGCAGCTGAAGAAGTAGCCGTTACAACTTCTTCTCCATTCCAGACAACATTAGAAACATCAAACTTGGTCATAACAACTCCATCATCTCCCATCCCGACAACATCAAGTACAGGACAAATTTCTGTCTTCAGACTCATAACCAGCACCATCAGCACTGATCCCTTCTCAGACAAAACAGCGACTTCTTCAACGGTGAGGATAAGAAAAACCACTGCACCAACTGGTATAAGTGACATGACGAGCACATTTGGTACACAAGCTTTAGATGGCAGTAGTAACACGAGCTTCGGCAAGACTGTATCAGTGACAGCTAATGTTTTGAAAACCAGCACAATCAAAACTACTTCTTCGACATTTGTGGAAGCAGAAGAAGCAGCCATAACAACTTGTTCTCCTTTACGGACAAGATTAGCAACATCAACCTTCGTCATAACAACTCTCTCTCCCGTCTCGACAACATCAAGGACAGTACAAATTTCTGTCATTAGCATCATAACCAGCACTACCAGCACTGACCCCTCCTCCCACAGAACAGCCACGTCTTCAGCGGTTCGCACAAGGAAAACCACTGCACCAACTGTTATAAGTGTCATGACGACCACGTTTGGTACACAAGCTTTAAGTGGCAGTAGTACCACCAGTTTCGGCAAGACTTTATCAGTCACACGCAATGTCGTGGAAACCAGCACAATCAAAACAACTCCTTCCACTTTTGTGGTAGCTGAAGAAGTAGCCGTTACAACTTCTTCACCATTCCAAACAACATTAGCAACATCAAACTTGGTCATAACAATTCCATCGCCCGTCCCGACAACATCAAGGACAGGACAAATTTCTGTCCTTAGCATCATAACCAGCACTACTAGCACTGACCCCTTCTCCGACAAAACAGCGAGGTCTTCAACGGTTCCGACAAGGAAAACTACTGCACCAACTGGTATAAGTGTCATGACGACAACTTTTGGTACACAAGCTTTAAGTGGCAGTAGTACCACCAGTTTCTGCAAGACTTTATCAGTCACACGCAATGTCGTGGAAACCAGCACAATCAAAACAACTGCTTCCACATTTGTGGTAGCTGAAGAAGTAGCCGTTACAACTTCTTCTCCATTCCAGACAACCTTAGCAACATCAAACTTGGTCATAACACTTCCATCGCCAGTCCCGACAACATCAAGGATAGGACAAATTTCTGTCATTAGCATCATAACCAGCACTACCAGCACTCACCCCTTCTCCGACAAAACAGCGACGTCTTCATCGGTTCGCACAAGGAAAACCACTGCACCAACTGTTATAAGCGTCATGACGACCACGTTTGGTACACAAGCTTTAAATGGCAGTAGTAATACCAGTTTCGGCAAGACTTTATCAGTGGCACCTAATGTTTTGGAAACCGGCACCATCAAAACAACTTCTTCGGCATTGGTGGAAGCAGAAGAAGCAGCCATGACAACTTCTTCTCCTTTCCAGACAACGTCAAGATTATCGACCGCAATCTTCGTCATATCATCTGCAGTCAATAATGCAAGCGCTATCGCAGCAACAGCAACGTTGTCTTATGCCAGTGCCCTGGCATCTGATCTTAGCTCCATTAGCACAGCGAAGGATAATGCCTTGTCCACTAAATACCTTAGCAGGCAGTCGACAATTCCACGAACAAATTCAAATTTTATCATTAACATCATAACCAGCACTTCCAAAACTGACCCCTTCTCCAACAAAGGAGCGACGTCTTCAGCGGTTCGGACAAGAAAAGCCACTACACCAACTGTTATAAGTGTCGCAATAACCACATTTGGTGCACAAGTTGTAGATGTAAATGGTATCACCAGCAGTCGTCTAGACAAGAACAAATCAGTGACCCTCGCTGTTAGTGGCAGTAGTAGCACTAGATTCGCCAAAACCTTATCAGTGATACCAAATTTGTGGGAAGCCAGCACAGTCAAGATAACTGCTTCAGCTTCTGTGGAGAAACCAGCTGAAACAACTTCGTCCCCTTCCATGACAGCATTAAGACTAACCATTGCAACTATCGTTATCGCCAGTGCGGCTACAGAGGAAAGCATTTTCAAAGTTTCCACTTCTGAACCTACTGAAACAGTGGTAAGTATATCTGTATGTTTCATGGAGAATAACTGACTAGACGCTCCGGTTTAAGAGGAAGAACATCTGGTATAAGGTCTCATTTTATTAACAACATATCAATTTGGCGCGATTTTTAGAGTTTTTCAACGTATATAATAGTTGTAATGGAACATGAACTAAATAAAATCAGATGAATTCAGCAAAAATCTTCCTATTGTCCCGTATGTAAATTCCCTAATGGGAATGCTAAATCACATATGCCGTATTATCATTTGCTCGAACATTAGTTGCGAGAGGCACCTACCCACAAGCTAGTCTATATTCTTTAGCAAAGTTATCAGCCAGTTTACTACATTGGTGGAATGGAAAGAGGGAATACATTTGCAGCTGGGTACTATTCAGGAAATATTGAATACAACAGCGATGGTGTCCGGCTGCCTCCGGCTCCGTTGCTGAAGGAAGAAGAAAAAACTTCAATGGCCAAAGAACTGAATCTTTGGAAAAATAAGAACGACATTATGAAGAAATATGTCAATAATGGCAAACCATCGGCAATGCTTCCGTTCTATGATAAGCACGGAGTTCTTGTTCTTCCAGTAAGTGCACCACCAATGTGTGTGTGCGTGTGTGTGTGCGTGTGTGCGTGTGTGTGTGCGCGCGTGTGTGTGTGTGTGTGTGTGTGTGTGTGTGTGTGTGTGTGTGTGTGTGTGTGTGTGTGTGTGTGTGTGTGGGTGTGTGTGTGTCTGTCTGTCTGTACCTCTGTCTGTCTGTATCCCTGTCTGTCTCTGTGTGTGTGTGTGTGTGTGTGTGTGTGTGTGTGTGTGTGTGTGTGTGTGTGTGTGTGTGTGTGTGTGCGTGTGTGTATGTATGTGTCTGTACCTCTGTCTGTCTGTATCTCTGTCTGTCTCTGTGTGTGTGTGTCTGTGTCTGTCTGTGTGTGTGTGTGCGTGTGTGCGTGTGTGTGTGCGCGCGCGTGTGTGTGTGTGTGTGTGTGTGTGTGTGTGTGTGTGTGTGTGTGTGTGTGTGTGTGTGTGTGTGTGTGTGTGTGTGTGTGTGTGTGTGGGTGTGTGTGTGTCTGTCTGTCTGTACCTCTGTCTGTCTGTATCTCTGTCTGTCTCTGTGTGTGTGTGTGTGTGTGTGAGTGTGTGAGTGTGTGTGTGTGTGTGTGTGTGTGTGTGTGTGTGTGTGTGTGTGTGTGTGTGTGTGTGTGTGTGTGTGTGTGTGTGTGTGTGTGTGTGTGTGTGTGTGTGTGTGTGTGTGTGTGTGTGTGTGTGTGTGTGTGTGTCTGTCTGTCTGTCTGTCTGTGTGAGTGTGTGTGTGTGCGTGTGTGTATGTGTGTGTCTGTACCTCTGTCTGTCTGTATCTCTGTCTGTCTCTGTGTGTGTGTGTGTCTGTGTCTGTCTGTGTGAGTGTGTGTGTGTGGGGGTGTGTGTATGTGTGTGTGTGGGTGGGTGTGTGTGTGTGTCTGTCTGTCTGTACCTCTGTCTGTCTGTATCTCTGTCTGTCTCTGTGTGTGTGTCTGTCTGTGTGAGTGTGTGTGTGTGTGAGTGTGTGTGTGTGTGTGTGTGTGTGTGTGTGTGTGTGTGTGTGTGTGTGTGTGTGTGTGTGTGTTTTTGTGTGTGTGTGTGTGTGTGTGAGTGTGTGTGTGTGTGTGTGTGTGTGTGTGTGTGTGTGTGTGTGTGTGTGTGTGTGTGTGTGTGTGTGTGTGTGTGTGTGTGTGTGTGTGTGTGTGTGTGTGTGTGTGTGTGTGTGTGTGTGTGTTGTGCTATGTGTGTGTGTCAGGGTTCATGTCTGGAAACCGGGAAAAACCGAATATTTAGGAAAAAATCGTGAAACACCGGCAACCGGAAAAACCGGGAAAAATGAAAGTCGGATAAAGTTTTTGTATTTTTACTGCAAATTTAAGAATTTCAGTTAAATTTAAAAAACATGTCAAGTTTTCCCATGAAAATTGCATAGTTCTTGCACAGTTAGTCCTTAGTTCTTCACGATTATTTTAAAATTTGATTCCTCTCCCTGTGGTCCTCTCGAATTTTTGTCATTTTATTTGGCTTGAATTATTTTTTGAAAAAGTGCAGCAATAACTGAATAATATTGTTGTATAACTATTCAGCTCCACTTAAATGTCAGTTTAAATTATGAGAGCCAGCTAGTGAAATAGCTTCTGGGATGGGATGAGAGAGAATGGATGGGTTTTTCCGGAAATATTTATTTCGGAAGTATGTAGATTCTTGTTTTTTTCTTCCGTTTTTCTGCAGTAAAAGCATAAAAATTTTCCATTTTTGAAAACTGAACAAAAATGAATATCTGAAAAGAAATCTATTTTTAATTTTCGCCACTACAGTATAGCTCAAAACAAAGTTAATTTTTTGCGAAGTTCGCAAACTCCGCGAACGTCGCGAAGCTAGCGACATTTCGCTGAAATTAGAGAAGTTCGCGAAAAAGCAAGCGAACTTCGCGAAATCGTTAATAGCTAGCTAATTTGAGGGGTTTTCTGGTGCTCCATGTCTGCATACGCTCAGGCCGTTTTCTTTGTTTCTCTGAAAACATAATAGTAAAAGAGATATAAAATTTAAAAAGCTTTTGATATGCTAAAAACAGGAAAACTCATTTACAAGAAAAACTAAAAAAAGTAACCTTACACACAAAATTTCAGATAATTCATAAAGGATTGAAGGAGATAATTCAATTCAAAGCTTTTAATACTGTACATTTCCTCTTGTGTAGACAGCAAGCCAGTCCTCTCCGAGCGTAGGCCACACACACACACACACACACACACACACACACATGCCACACACACATATGCCACACACACACACACACACACACACACACACATATTATAGTAAAATTAGGTTACGTACCAACTTTTTATTTTCCTTTTCCGGGATATATTTTCTGGGAAGAAGTTAACACAAAATGTATAGAAGTCCGACCGAAATTAAAGAAAAAAATACACTCTCGTGCCAATTCATGAACTTCTTCAGCTATACACGTAAAAACATATATAATTCCTATATTAGTAGTGCATGCGACCTCTGCTAGACTTGGTTCAAACACTTGCGGCTCATCAGTGGAGAAGGACAGAACTAAGTTGTTTAGGATGGTTTGGAAAATTCCTGTACAAAATAAGACAGAAAGAATCTGTTTCGCCGCCAGTCGCCTCAAGAAAGTGTAATTAGTGTGAACTACAAATAAGGAATATATTTGTAATAAAACAACTACAGCAATAACAATACGTAACTGAACGAAGCACAC
>JASAND010027367.1:0-21070 GCA_030248195.1 Trissonchulus latispiculum | reverse complement strand
GTTTATACCTACATATATATATACAGCTCGGATGTCATGGGATATATCAATGACTTATATTAACTTTTTAACTATGATATGTTACCTAATTGCGTGCAAAAAAAATAGCTATCTACGAAGAAGTTGTGAAAACCCCTAGTTATACCCCCTTGAGAGTGTTTGTTATATATACACTGGCTTTTTCCTAGAGCAAAAATTTCTGGGGGGGGGGGGCATGAATTTCTGGGGGGGGGGGGGAAGAAAAATTTTTCAAAAATGCTTAAAAAATAGCTATTTTTTGCTGCTGAGCTAAAATATTAACTACTGTTAACCTCAATTTAAGCTTAAAATAGCTAAAAAATGCTTAAAAATGTGTAAAAATCCGGCGAAGCCGGAAAAATTTTTCAAAATTTACCCTCATAACCCTATTTTTCCGGGCAGTCTAAAGTTCTGGGGGGGCCGCCCCCCACCCCCCCCCCCCTGTAGAAAAAAGCCAATATACGTATATATATTGCGAGAAATACACTTTTTAACTGTATTATGGACTGTCTGACTCAATACTGACCTTATTTTGGACTTGGAAACCATAGGTGTACCCGTGTACCACCTGTTTGGGGGGGGGGGGCTGAGTAGAAGGTCCAAATTTTGCTCGGGGGACCCCACTGGGATCCGAAATTTGAATGGGGGGAGGACACCTAAACTGTACCCAAGTTTTTTAGCTAAAAATGCTCCTTTTTCGATGTACAGCTGGCATTTTCTAGTGGGGGGTGAGGGCCCACCACTTTTCGGTTCATCCCTCCACTTTTCGGAGCCCCCCCACTTTTCGGCAAGCCCCCCCACTTTTTTGGAGGTCGCCCAAAAGTGTCGTAAAATTAAGTTTTTGAGGTCAAATTCTCAAAAATTTTCTGAATTTTTAGCTAATTTATGGACTTATAAATTAATTTTTTAAGCTTGAAAACAAGGATTTTTTTGTATTTTTACCTAAAATATGCTAAATTTTCGCTAACAATTTTTTGGTATTTTATACCTTGGACTCGCCCCCCCCCCACTTTTCAGAAGCCCCCCCCCCCCCCCACTTTTAAAAAACCCTAGAAAAATGCCAGTACAGTACATTAAAAACGTACTCAAAAGTTCTGTCAATAGTTTTCGTATGCGAAAATAGGGCTTGAAAATTGACAAATTTGTACTGAAATATGCCTAAATTAGCCCAGACTGTGGTTTATAATTGCGTATATTACCTTTTAATTACTATAAATAACCATACCATCTTTAGCTGTTTATAACTGATTTATAGCCACTTTTTCGATTTTTTCAAAAATTTTCAGAAGTTGCAAAAAATTTTCAAAAATTTTGCATTTTTTACTTTTTACGACTAAACTATTTTTAGCCAATTTTTGCAAATTGTTTTGAAATTTTCGAAAAACTGCAAAAAAGTTTGCGAAATTTTTGCATTTTTTACAAGGTTTGGACCCAAGTTTAGCGGGGGAGGAGGGTTTGAGCTCGGCTTGGGGGGAGTAGTTGAGGTCGGGTAGGGGGGAAGGGGTCTGGTCTCTCCGTGGGGGGTTCTGTTGCCAGGGGGCAAACTGTAGCCTGGTACACCTATGTTGGAAACATGTTGGCAATTTCACCTTTTCGAGTTTAAAACTATATATATACGTATAGCAATGTTCACAAAAAAACAAAAATCGAACTTTTGCTAACGAATTCACAAAAAATCACTTGTTCACAAAAAAATCACCACCGGATCTGATCTCAGAATATAGCTAGGAAATTTTTCTTTTCATGCATAAATAGAGCATAGTCCACAGTGTTATTATGTAAAAAATTTGGACCCCCAAGTTTTTTTGCACAGCTGAATTTTGGTTCTCTTCTCACGGGTCCAAAGTAGGTACCCAGGCTAATATGCTTGACCTTTATTATTGATACCAGGAGGCTAGGAATCCACTTATTTTGTGTTCTATTGCTCTAGTAAGCACAGCACGAACAATTTGGCGGAGTAATTTCGCATTTGGAATGGTCACGTGGCTTAGCCTAGAGGGTCACGTGACCTGGGTCGGGGTCACGTGACTGATCAAAAATTTTATTTCAAGGTTCCAGAAGCCTAAAAACGCGCCTATATAGTTTCTCGGTGCGTAGAATTCAAATTTAGCATTAGTTTTTAGGTAGCTTTTGCGGAGATAGGTGATCCTGACCACCCCCCGGGTCCGGTTTTGGGCCGGATTCATCGGCCAGACCGTCTGCCAGAAGGGGGG
The DNA here is from genome assembly GCA_030248195.1 of Trissonchulus latispiculum. Taxonomy (NCBI): domain Eukaryota; kingdom Metazoa; phylum Nematoda; class Enoplea; order Enoplida; family Ironidae; genus Trissonchulus; species Trissonchulus latispiculum. The sequence goes on along the minus strand of JASAND010027367.1, from coordinate 18,839 downwards.
GTTGAGGTACCTTAAACATGCGCTATATAGGTTTTTCGGGTCACTGAGCTCGAATTTGGCATTAGTTTTACCCTAGCGGTTGCTCCAGAGGCATTTTACACAGACTTGATAAGTGATTTTTTCTTTTGTGAATCTGTTCACAAAAAATCACCCGCCGGTGGCGAAGCCAGAGGACATGGCAGGGAATCCAATATTATGGTTGGACAGCTTAGAGTTAGGACATGTCACATGCATAATATATATGGGGTAGCTGCGTAAAGTCCATAGTGAGTACCAGCAAAAATTTCAATTTTGGTCCGGAGTTGTCCGAGGGTCCGATTTCGGGTGGGTCGACTGTTTTGGGCACCCTAGTCGGAGGAGTTTGGCCTCGGCAGCCAAACTTACATATGTTAAGGTTGAAACTTGTGGCTATTACCACGCAAAAAATTTTCCGGCTGCGGTTTGTTCTTAGCCGTCTAGGTGGGTGATTTTTTTGTGAATTTTCGGGGTAATTTTTTGTGAAAATTGCTGTTTATACTGTCTAATGATAAAATTGCTTCATCGTGGAATGATGTTTTTTGATGCGATTTTTGGCATAAAAATAGAAAACTTTTTTCGTGGGAGGGGTTGGGGGGTCTCCAGAGAGGCCCCCCAGAAAAAATTGGGGGAGCCTCCCCCACCCCATCTCCGCTCCACTATATACACCTATATATGCATGGGGTCAGACAGGATCAACTTTGGGGGGGTCAACCTGAACTACTGGAAAGAGACCTAGTCCAAAAAGGATTACAGTTTCACAGAGGATATGTGTCGAACTTCACGATGGTGTATGCAATTTGTCTCTAGTGCCTGTGGTGCGACCTGGGGGAGACCTAGACTCGGCGGAAAAAATCCATGTGAGGGAAAAACCCAAATTTCAAAATGAAATTTTTTCTAACCATTAGCAGCAAAGGAAAAATTCATGCATTTCTTAGCTCAATAGAGCCTACTGATTAATTTCGTACAGATTTTGCCTAGGTTCAACCTTCTACATACAGTACATTTCATGAAATCCATGACTGGTGGCGTAATTTCCAAATTGGCGAAAACAGCAAAATGTCGCGAAGTATTAGCGATTTTCGCCAAAGTTGGCGAAAACTTCGAACAAAGTTGGCGAAAAAAACAAGAATTGTCGCCAATTAAACAAGACTTTTCGCCAATTTTGGCGAAAATTGCCGTCACTTCGCGATATTTCGCCAATTTGGAAATTACGCCACCAGTCCTGGATTTCATGAAATGTACTGTATATATACAACCTTTAAAAGTTCATTGATGCTGTCAGAAAATCATTCATAATATCATATTTCTGTTGCAGCAAACAAATAGACGTTTATGCCAAGAAGAAAAGTTTTTCAGAATTGAAAAAGCTATCGATTGATGTATATAAGTATTGTGCATTTTTGTAAAGTTCGAAAAATTTCGAAAAATGTCAATTTTGACTTATTTTTGGGGTTGTCTCACGGAAACGATTACTGCAAAAGTTAGAAACTGAATTTCGAAAAAAGCGCTTCGACAAGTTTTAGATATTGTATTTAGCTCCAAAATGAGCTATAGTCGGGGCGGGGAAAAAAACCGCCTGGGGAAATAAGGCTCCTACTTTTTCTGTATAAGCGCTAGAAATCTCTGGCCTGGTGCAAATTATAGTTTGGCATGCCGGCTATCCAGTGGGACTTCTAGCGTTTCTGAATCATTCGTATTGCCGGAGAAAAAAACTCCATCACTGGTTTTTTTACCCGCCAAGGCGGGGAAAAAACCATGTGCGGGGAAAAAAATCACAGTACTAAAAATGACCCACGTTAGCCAGCTGAGCAATATTTAAAGGCTGTTTCTACATTTTTGGCCATTCTGAACAGCATGGTGCAGTTTGTTTTCAGTAAAAAGCTGTTTATCTGACATAGTCAGGTACATTTTCTGTCAAGGCTGTCTTTACCCAAGAAATAACCTGCTATAGCCGTATAAACGGCACCAGACAGTTACAAATATACCAAAACACTTGCAAATGTCATTGTTTATCATTATTTCAGTTATTTTTGGCATTAAATTGCAATTTCAGTAAGTTTTTCAAATTTTTGAAAAATTTGCCTTGAAAACATATGAAACCTGGCACGATGATGCAGCAAATTTTAATTCTCGATTTATGAGCTATCTGAGGCTCCAGATGTGTATTTTTGAACCAGAATCACAAAACAAAACGCGCTTTATCGTTTAAGACCATCAGAATTGCTCAGAACTGCATAATGGACAATTTTTAAAAATTGGGTAGTGGTTTTTTCCCCGCTCAGGGTCAAATTTGGCGGGGAAAAAAATTACATGTCAGTACTCAGCCTGGATAAAAGGTAGGAGGCTGCCGTCTATACCAAACGATAGAGGGGGTCGATATGTGCCTCTATGCAAAAGACTAGCTAAGTTTTCTTTACAGGTTTCTAGAAACAAGCTTAGCAAAACTTTGAAATTTTTAGGTTTTGGAGGTGGCTTGAAGGGGTCAACTTTGGAACACTATCAGAGTCGACTGCTTTGGCCCGTACCAATGTTTAGGGTATGCATTTGTTGTGTAAAGATAGCGCTTTAATTTGCGCTATGCTAGGGCTCTCCATCTGCTATCTTGAGTTCCCTATGGGGGTGGTTTTTTTACCCCTCTGTGACACTGGTTTTTTCCCCGCCCCGACTATATAGAACGTTTCAAACGGTTTTGATTTGAGTAAGTTATCGTTGTCAGAAGCGAAAAATCTAAAGTTCCGATTTTAGGCCATTTTCAATAGGAATTGGAAATTTTAAATGGCTGTAACTTTTTCATTCCTGGACGAAATCATCCCAATTCCAATGGATTGTGTAGGGCCCTAGGGACTATCAATGAGCACAATTTGAGCCAAATCGGTGAGGCGTGAGGGTCGAATTTTCGACCCAAGTAGCCCCCCCTTAAACATACAAAAATTTCAAAAGTCAATTTGACATGAATTTTTTCAAGAACATTGATACTTTTTGATGCAGGCAGATATACTAAAAATGACCCGCTCTTTCGAATGGTGTAGACAAAACTGTTATGGGTCTGGCATACTTCCAGCAAAAATTTCGGCTGGGTTTTTTCCCGCCCATGGTTTTCCCCCATCGCTTTGGTCGAAAATTTTTCACCAACCGTAAGTGCTAGAGAGATGTTTTATGGCTCAGTTTGAAGCTCTTCGCAAGGCCTCATGGTAGTTATCATTAGATTTTGCTTTGTCGCTTAATAAAAAGTTACAGCCAAAAGTCGAAAATTTGCGATTTTATTTACCGCCGCGATATATGAATTCGTACTTGCAGGCAGGGGCGGATCCAGGGGGGGGGCGGGGGGCGGCCGCCCCCGTCGCGATTCGAAGGTAGGAAAAATCGTTCGACATCGTGAATTCGCGAAGTTCCCAAAAATTCGCTAACTGAAAGCGATTATGTGGAAGTCGTGATCAAGACGGCTAAATCGACAGTTATCGCGAAAAACAAGGACGATTTCGGCCAAGTTTCGCGAAAGTCGTGATCACTGATCGCGAATCTCCATGCTGACTTCGCGATTGATGATTGCTATTTTCGCGAAACGTGGTGAAAATCGTCCCTGTTTTTTGCGATAACTGTCGATTTCGCCGTCTTGATCACGACTTTCACCTAAGTTTGCTATAATCGCGTTCAGTTAGCGAATTTTCGCGAACTTCGCGAATTCACGATGTGGAACGGTTCTGCTGCGCTGTACATTATATGTGTATATATATAAAGTAAAAATGTATATAATGTATGTAATTTTGCTATTCTATAATATAATTGAAAAACTAAGTAAACAATATCACCACCATATAAGAATATTTTTCTATTTTCTGAAAAGTTTTGCAGAAAAAAAGGACGACCTTGAAAAAAGGGAAAAGAAACCGCGGCAGCCCTGCAAGCATAGGTATATATACCTGGAGTTGGGGAGGCCCTCCCTTCAAATGGAGAAGTCCCGTCCCGACCCGCCGTCGAAACTTGGGTGAATCCACCCCCAAATGGGCAAATCCCAGACCCCACCCTCAAAATTTTCGAAATTTTAGGTCAGTCAGAAAAAGTTCTAACTTTTAACAAAAATTCCAAATTTTTTCAAAAAATAATCAAATCGGTTTTAAAATTGCTAATTTTGGGTTTTAAATATATAGAGCTTTTTAGCAAATATACAAATTTTTTCTAAAAATTTTTTAAAGAAAAATCTTTTACCCCAGACCCCAAATTCGATTTTTCCGGACCCCATACATACATACCTATATATACTGGCTGGCTGACCCCACCTACCCTAATTTCGGCTACACCCACCCCAACTTATTCTCGAGGTATATACACCTATGCCTGCAAGTCAAGAAGTCACAACTCACAACTACAAATACAAGCCTTGTTTTTGAAGAAAGGCACTTTTGCGTTTTAAGCCATTTTTGGAATATCTGATCTCCGAACTTGTCCGGCCTTACATTAAGGGTGTCCACCACCACAATTCCGAAATTTAACACCCCCCCCCCAGCCAAAACATATATATAACCGCTGAAACTATGAGCAGATTTTGACTTTGCGAAAACCCTGCTGCCTTAATATACATGAAGTTCCAGCCCAGTTTCAAAAAAATGCGGTTTCCCTCCTCCTCCCCATGGCTAATATGCTTAGGTTAACCGTAAATATCTTCTAAAAACATGTTTGTCAGATATTTTAAAGGTTTACTAGATTTGCAAAATATCTGGAAAAAGTCTGGAAAATGTCTGGAAAATGGCTGGGAAAAGTCTGGAAAATGCCTGGAAAAAACCTGGAGTCTAGAAAAATGCCTGGAAAAACGTTTTCCAGACTTTTTCCAGACATTTTCCAAATCTGGAAAATACCTTGAAACTATCTGGAAAATGTCTGGAAAAATTTTTCCAGGTATTTTCCAGACTTTTTCCAAACAACAGAAAAAACCTGGAAAAAGTCTGGAAAAATTTTAGCGTTAAAAAATTTTTCCAGATTTTTTCCAGACTTTTTCCGGAAAAAGTTTTCCTGTGTTCGGCGCGACTACCCCCCCCCCAGTTGGGGGGGGGCCGGGGGCCCCCAAAAATTTTTGGGGGTGGTTTGGAAAAATGGCTGGGGGGGGTTACCCCCCCCCCCAAACCTCCCCCCAATTACACCTATGGTTGGGGGGGGGGTCCTGGGGGAGGGTTGGGGGGGGGGGGTCGCCAGAGGGCCCCCCCCAGAAAATGTTGGGGGGGGAGCCTCCCCCACCCCAAATCTCCGTTACACCTATGGGTACCCCCATCACATTTCGGATGTCAGCCAAGATTTGCCCCCCCAGACCCAAAGTTCCAGGGAAACTATGTTTACAACGATTTTACCCGGCAAAGTTCTTCCAGTGATTTACCTTAAAAATGTCCAAATTTTGGCCAATCCCCCCCAATCCCGAAGACCAGCTCGCTGAACAACCCATAGTCGCGGGCATAGGTGTGTTAGCGGGGGGGGGGGCCCTCCCCCCAAATGGAGGGGTCGCCAACCCTCCCCCCTAAAAAATTTTTGCTACCCCTCCCCCCAAATCGGCCGTCGGGCGAGGCGACCCCCCCTGAAAATTTTCAACCCCCTACCTAAATTTTTTAAAATTGTTAGCCGAAAATTCGAAATTTTTCAAAAAATAAGCGAAAAATTGCTAAAATTGGGATAATTACCTTAAAAATCACTAAAAATAGCTGGAATTTGAGAAAATTTTTCAGTTTTTTCACGAAAAGCCGGTTTTTTGCCGACCCCCCCCCTCGAAAATTTTTCTTACCCCTCCCCCCAAATCGACTTTTTTCAAACCCCCCTCCCCCTTTTTTGTCAAACCCCCACCCTACTTTTTTTCAAACCCCACCCCCACTTTTTTCGCCAGCCACACCTATGGTCGCGGGTACGGATGCCCCTGCCCCACTCCGGATTTGACCTTTATTGGCATAAGTTCTAAATTCGTCAGCTTTCCAGGCGAGCTTGCCGAGGGTCGAATCGAATAAACCATAGGTGTGGCTGGGCAAAAAATCCGGGGGGGGGGTTCCCGACGGAGACGGAGGGTGGGGGTCGGGGGGGGACCCCCCCCCGTCCCCCCCCCTAAGATTTCGATTTTATGCCAGTTTTGACCACTTTTTGGCCAAAAATCTACGGGGGGGTAGCAAAAATCTGAAAATCTGTAGTGGATCGCCAAAATTTGTCATTTTGGTGAGGGGGGTCCCGTCGTCTCCCCCCCGCCCCCCCCCCGCCAACACATCAATGGAATAAACCCTTGCAATTTAAACGATGCCCGAAGCCATGACTTAGCTATATAAAATATTGCGCTTAGTGTAGTAGCCGCCACACTACGGGATGGACCTTCCACAGGTACTGTGCGCTGAAAACACAATGAATTTGACTACAATATACTACAAATTGCGGAATATCGAGCGACATCAAAATTATAATTCGTAGTAACATCTTCTGCCGACTAGACGATCGCGAAATATTGCACATTTGTTCTTTAACATATATTTGTTCTGTAGCATATATTTGGCTTGTTAGTTTGCGGTACCTGGCATGCTTTCAAACGGTTCAAAATTGATGCTCTAAAAGGAATCGTCACTCTAACTTATACGCTCAGGCCCCTTTTCAGTTTTTTATACAGTTTATATAAAAATTTTTCAAAAAAGGTAATGTATTAAAGCAAATCCCAACTTCTGGAGGGTTCCCGCTCCGCCCACCCCTACTCCCAGAATACCCTCCCAGCAGCATAGTTTCCCTGGAACTTTGGGTCTGGGGGCGGGTAGTAAATCTTGGCCGACCACCGAAATGTGATGGGGGTGCCCCCCAACCCCCCACCCGAATTCGGACCACGGAAATTTCGAAAAATGGCCAAAAATGCAAAATTTTCTGTAATTTAGCCCTATTTTCATCAAAATAAGGCTTGTTTTTAACGTTTTAGGCGTTTTTGCACCGTTTTAAAGCGATTTTAAGTCAACATTTTAGACAAATTTTTCAAAATATTACCATTTTTCGGCCAAATTTAGCCTACTTTTTGGGTCCAAAAATCGTTGGGGGGGTAGACAATAGTTGGGGGTGGGTAATGTAAAATATGGGAAGAGCTAATTAAACCGCAGAGCTCACACACCAAATTTTACGTGGAACTGAGCGCAACGAACGCCGACCGACGACTGCGGGTGGAGATCTTTAGTCCAGGCGGCTCTTACCCACCGGCTTGCCTCGCCAACCAAGGGGAACAGACAATTTTTGGGGGACGCCAACGGGGCGCCAGACAAAACGGGGGACACGCACACACCGAATTTAGCTCAGTTGAGGGACAAACTCCGGGCTATTCCCAGAGCACTACCTAACTAATAAAAGAGATCATATCCAGTTAAATTTGATTAAATAAATTAAGTTAAACAAGAGTGGAGACAACTGGCTAATTTACTGGTACGCACACAAAGGAATTATAACAAGAAAATCCCTTCTGGGCTACCTAGAGGGGGATAACGACTACAGTGGTCTACCCACAAAAATAAACAATAACAAGGGGTACAGAAGGAGCGACAAATAAATGGGGAGGGAGGGAACCAGCAATCAATAGGGGAAAGGAAGGAAACCAACAAAATTGGGGAGAGGAGTTGGCTAGCAGAAATAGACCCGGGGAACGGGAACTCAGAAATAGAGAAATTAAAGGTTTTCGTTAGTATTCGAAATAACAGCATAAAGTTAGCGCTACAAACTATTTAAGAGGGATTTTACATACACATCAATACATAATCATCGGGCTTCCCAACAATTATAACAACGTAATATTCAAGGGGAATTTGGGAAATTTTTAGGGAGTTTTAGGGAAAATCTATGAAAGATTAAAAGGGACTTGCTATTTCATCACCTTGCACTTTTGTGTAGTACGTATTAGTTAAACGGTATATAAATGTTTTAATTTTTCTTTTATTTATATTTTGATAAGTTATCGGTAATTTTTGGTAAACAGAATTCCTAGCGATGAATCTGATACTTTGACGATGACTTACGAAACTGTCGTCACCAAAGGTGGCTTGGCAGGTATAGACATTAAGGACATATATTGTAAATATTTTGTTTGTTTTTCGAATTGTTGTTGTCCTCTGCAAGCTCAAAAGGTTGAGGTTTGCTCCCATGAGGTTGCATTGGGCCGGCGCGGTTGCGCGCTTTTTAGTAGAGTTAGATTATGTATTAAGATCTTTTATACTGTTAAATTTGAAAATTTTGTTTTTATAAAAAATTTGTAAAATTTTAAAGTTTTGATTGCTAGGTAATTTATAAAAGAATTTTTATTTTTCGGTAAGAAAATTTTTGAAATATCTTTGGTTGTACAAATTTTATGAATTGAAATACATTAATGTCTTCTTTTGGGGATACTATTAATACCCTCTCTAGTCAGTTTCTGGCTGGAAAAGGGACTATTAATGTCCTTTCCTTCGGGTAAGGAAACCTATTAATGCTGTTAGCCGATTTATCGGCTAACGGTACACAAAGTTTTAGTTAATTAATTAATGTTTGTTCTTAAATGACTAAAATTTTTTATTTTAACGGTAAAGAATTTTTGTGATAGGGTTTTGTTGTGTCCGTACTTATTAATAGACTTTTCTTATAGTTAATCATTGTTAGTCATTCATAGTATTGGGGCGTATAGGGAGGGACCCCATTTTTTCAATTTCCCCCTACCTACAGTTCACTATATTTGCAATCACTTATTTAACTTTTTATTTAGGCTTATCACTTAGCTTTCTATTTATGTATAGTTATTTCACTAAGTGTATGAACCGGTTATAACCAAATTAAGGGGCAAAATCACGGTAAGCCCCATTTTGGGCCAGGCTGCACTTAGTTTTTTCTGGGGTTTTTTCATTGGGTTGGTCCCTTTCAAAACCTAACCTTCTCCGTGTCCACCCATGTCGCTTTGGGTGAGGCGTCATACTAGGGTGGTTTTTCACCTGCGTCTAATTATATTATCTGTGATAGAGCTAGATGCATCGTTTGCTGTCGTACGGACACTCAACAAACATTTAAGAATACGTATAAGTCGTGGAATTACAATGTAATTAACAATGATAAACTATATTTAACTTGTGACACAACAAATGTGATTTATTTAATTACATGTATGGAATGTGGTATGCAGTATGTAGGACAAACTAAACGTAAATTCAGGATAAGAATGATGGAACATATTAGAGCCATTTGTGGTTCAGGTCAGTCTGGATGTTTTAATTTAGTATCACATTTTAAAGATAATGAGTGTAAAAAGTTCAGTCTTAAAATAATTGAAAAAGTTAAGCATGTAGAAGATGAGTCTATTAATAGACAAAATTTATTAGATAGGGAAGAATACTGGATTAAATTACTTAAAACAAAATACCCTTATGGACTTAATGATTATTTAAGAAATGAAAATAATAATATACCTGTGTATTGTAATTTTAGTAAAGCTGAAAGAACAAGATCTAGAGGTTTTAAAAAGCCTTCTAGCACACAGTTAAGGATAAATGCTGATGAGTTATATAAAGAGCTGCTAGAAAGGCCTATTAGAGATAAATTAGAATATCGAAAAAGCATTTGGATTTGTAGTACAAAACTCTCATTTATATTTAAGTTAAAAAGCTTGGTAAATTATTTGTTAACAAAAAATTATTCAAAACGAAAATTAAAATTAAAATTTTGCAGGAATTATGATAAAGTACTAAAAATTAATCAAATTTTTGTAAATATAAAACCAAATAGATTATGGGTGGAATGCCTTAGATAGTTTAAAATGAAATAATGACTATGTAAATAAATAGTGCTTTTGTATTAATTGTTATGCACATAGGTATATATGTGTTTGAGAATGAAATATATATGTCTCACGAATAAGTGGAGTTGATCGCTAGGGGACGAAACCGAACTGTTCACTGTCAAAAATAAAATTTTTAATTTTCTACTAAAAATTTGAACCTGATTGTAAGCCCCTGATGAGTCCCACAATCAGGAATGGTCGGGCATAACAAAGCGATCCGTAAATGCTATTTCATCACCTTGCACTTTTGTGTAGTACGTATTAGTTAAACGGTATATAAATGTTTTAATTTTTCTTTTATTTATATTTTGATAAGTTATCGGTAATTTTTGGTAAACAGAATTCCTAGCGATGAATCTGATACTTTGACGATGACTTACGAAACTGTCGTCACCAAAGGTGGCTTGGCAGGTATAGACATTAAGGACATATATTGTAAATATTTTGTTTGTTTTTCGAATTGGAAAGGGGGTGATACATAGCGGGAACGCTATTACCCACATTAAAGTAAGTCAAAAAATCTGGGTTGGGGGGTAACGTTGGTTGAATATTTTGGGGGGAATACCGCGCCGCGCCCCCAACCCCCCCCCAAAGGAAACTATGCCCAGCAGGCGCGTAGCCTAGCCAGGGGGAGGCGAGGGGGGCATCCCCCCCCCCCCCGAAATCAGAGACGAAATAAAAAGTATATAATGTCTCTCTGCAGCATAGGTTAACATTTGCCGACAAAAATTCGCCTGCGGCGATAATTTTTCACGAAAATTCCCCCATTAGCACTAAATTAAGCGGGCATCTTTCCACCGAGTTCGGGTGAAGCAAAATTTTCGGAAAATGCTTGTCTCCGAAATTTTTTTCTGGCTACGCTAGTGCCCCCCACCCCCACCCCCAGTTTTTGGCCATTCTTCGCGCCGGCGCGACTATTTAGCTATTTTTTTCTGCTGAGCTAACCCAAATCAAACCCCCCCCCTCTAGGAAAAATTCAGTAAAATGGGGTCTAAAACAAGAAAAAAGTGCAAAAAATTACGGAAAATTTTTTTGCAATTGTTGAAATTTTTTTAAAAATTCGACAACACGGCTAGAAATTAGCTAAAAACAGCTAAAGTCGTTTAAAAATGGCTTTTAAAGGGTAATATATGCAATTATACACTAGAATTTGGGCAAATTTGGGCATAATTTTTCAATTTTCGAGCCCTATTTCTCCACATACCAAAACTAGTGATAGAAGCTTATGAGCAGGTTTCAATGTATAGCCATAGGATGAAAAAAACCCACCCCCCCTTTTTGGGGGGAAAAAACCCACCCGCCTCCTGGGTCATGGCCATGGGTTGGAGATATGAGCTCCAAAACATTGCAGCAGGAAGCGCGACTCTTTCTAACCTGTATGCAAAGATCAAGTCATTTGGTTCACTCCTGCTTATTTTATGACATTTTGAAAATGACAACTACTTTTTGGTTCAACCATCCAAAAATTTACCAAAAGTTTGGACCGATGTAACTTTTGACTGGGTTGGGCTAGAAAAGTTTTGCAAATATCTGCAATGATGGCAACTCTTCCTCTTTGCACAGAGCCAAAATTAGACCGATCCGCTTTACCGTTAGTCTGGCACATTGCCAAACGTGGCGGGGAAAAAACCCACCCAAATTTTTTTAAAATTTTTTTTAACAACTCAACACGAAAACAATTAGAGACTATAGCACGGTACTATCGAGCACGCTGCGTCATCCTATGCTGTCAGATTCGGACAATTTTGCTTACCTGGATAGCTAGGGACTAAAAACCTTAAAAGTGCCATTTCGCAGTTGGAGGACCCAATACAGGTACAATTGTGGATTTTAACAGCCAATTCTACGTAAAAAACCATTCTCTACACGATAGAATAATAAGTTTTATCAAATTACATCATTTTTAGCATTTTTCAAAAATTGCCCTATGTTTATGTGTTAACCTTTATGAAACCTGGCCAGGTGATGCAGCATTTTCAACGGCACATGAGATCTCAAAAAAAGCTACTTAGATCGGGTTTTTTGGTTCATACTAACTAAAAAAGGGTTGAATTTTACACTGGAAGTGTCAGAATTGCGATTGAACAATATTTAAGACCTGTGAGGGGTGGGTTTATTTTCCCCCCATTTGGGTTTTTTCCCCCATTGGGTTTTTTCCCCCGCTACTTTTTGCATTATATATACCGCTCTAACGGTACAACTTAGAGAAGTGCAAATAGGCTTAAAAGAAAGTTCTAAGTACGCCAAGTACGATGGTATATAAAGTTATCAGATAACCCTTATAATAAAAAAGTTCCAGCCAAAATCCGAAAATGTGGGTTTTCCCCCCATGGCTATACTGTACATCGAAAAAGGAGCATTTTAGCTAAAAAACGTGGTTACAGTTTCGGGTTCCCCCCAATTTCGGATTTGGCTGAGGTCTCTCGAGCCAAATTTGGACCTTCTACCCCCCCAACCCAAACAAAACAAGTGGTAGTACACCTATGGGTACGTCAAAAATTCTGGGAGGGGGTAAAATTGGTCAAACATTTAAGGGGGATACCCCCAAAGGAAACTGCCCTCCCCTTCCTTTAAGGTCGAGGTTAAGGTTGAGGTCCAGGCCAAACCCGAAAGACCCCTCTCTCTGGAAAAAAATTTCAAATTTCTATAAATACCCTGACAAGATAGCCGTCACGGGTCAAAAACGAGTTTCTTAGGTTTGTTTAGTGTCAGAAGGACTTCTCCCCGCAATCAACATCAATTCTCCTATGCCAGGGTAAGTATGTTTACAGGGGTGCCCCCTAAATTGACTCCTCCCCCCGAAATCACTCGGCCCATCCGAAATGCCCCCTCCGGAATTTTGGGCTTCCCCAATGAGGTCTACATTTTTCGAAGATGATTTTTGGGGACCCAAATTTTTGCCAAAAATGCGCACATTATCAAACATCTTCCGGCGTCGCCGGAGTTTTTTTCGTAATGACTATTTTTAGTCGAAATCCAGTCATGTTTGAGAACTTTTTGTGTTTCTACCTGCAAAATACGCCAAAAACTAGCAATTTTCGGCTCATATTTGCAAAAACATTTCGCTCGAAAATTTCCCCCCAACTCAAAAATGCCAGATATGCAGAGTGCACCTGCATTCGGTTTATTGGATTCTGTTTGTTTCAGTGTTTGCAGGGCTGTATAATGTCTGATCCTACTAACTCTGAAGATGCTGATAAAATGAAAGAGGCTATCAGATCTCTGTTGCAGAAGAAAAAACTTCGAATCACCGACGAAGCCGTCTGTCAAATTGCAGAAGCCATGAGAGTATGTATATATACATATATATACGTATATTCGTACGTACGTATATATATTATTTTCTTGGATATCAGCGTTTTCCTATCATTAAAAAGCTAGCTCCGCTGACAAACAGAACAGCGTCAAAATTCAACAAACCAAAATTTTTAATGACCGGGGCTTTTGCTTGGGGGGGGCGCACCCTCTTTGGCTGCCCCCACCCCCTCGCCCTATGGAGCCTAGAAATTGCCAAATCTTTAGGATTCTTGGTCAAAATTATGAAAGATTTTCTAGCCTCGCCGGAATTTCTTTGTCTATTTTTATATTTTGGTGCTAAATCTTAATTTTTGAGCTCTTATTAGCTTAGCAGTATATATAGCCGTATAAAGCAGGCTGTGTTGTTAGCTTTTTTTATTCTTCACTTATTTTTACCTGACAAACTTAGAAAGCTCCGAGTAGATTCCTTCTTGAAATTATGGAAGTTTTTCGAGGTAGACTCTGTACAAAGATTCTGGTAAGACCCGCACAGAATTGGACACTGTAAGCGATTAGTGTCAGTTGTGATGAGGACCTCTCTCTGATTTTGTGAAAGTCGAAACTACTAAATTTTTGGAACACTAGGAGTGACTGCATTACCACCTTTTGGATACAGATATTTCCTTATATTACTTAAGTTTATATTGGGTTCTGTTCTGCCATTATATATTTATGTTTTAAATTTGTTTATTTTAGTTGTTCATAATGGAAGGCTTGGAGCGAGGCGCTTCACATGCTCAGGCTCAAGACTCAAATGTGGTTCTAGCTGAACATTTTGATAAGATGATAGCCCAGTTATTACTGGATTTCAGTTAATACATTTATCTCAGTTTCCTCTCTTTATTTTGTACATTATGTAAAGTTTTTGTACTTACATCAGTCATTTCTTGTTGGTTTCATTGTTTTTCTGAACTTTGTTGTAAATTAAAATCTCCGTTCATTATGTGTGTTTTAACTTAGTTTATAGGTTAGATACGTAAAATTAATAGTGTTAGATGAGCAAATTTTTTATGCACCTGCTCTGAGATACAGATTTCGAATCTCAGATTTCGAAACACGCTTGGGCAACGCCTACACAGACAAAAGGCGCGTAGTGCGCCAGCGAAAGATTTTAAACTCAGGGCTGCCGCGGTTCCTTTTTTCCTTTTTTTTCCTTTTTTTCGAGGTCGTCCTTTTTTCCTTTTTTCTGCAAAAATTCCTTTTATTTCCTTTTTTTCAAAAATTTTCTGACAATTGATAAAAATGTGCCTAAAATTTAGTCTTACGGTATTAATTTCCAAAAATTTTCCGGCTTCGCCGGAATATTGTTTAACTTAATTTTTCAGTTTTATTATAGAATAGCTAAAGCTACATACATTTTTACTTAATAAACTAATATACTTTCTTCATTAAAAAGCTTTGATGGTTCCATAGCCGATTCAGTTTCTGAAGTGTCTGAAATTCTCCAAAACCTGTTCTTAAGGTGTTCTCAATTTAAACTTCAAATCTTTACGAAGCTAGATTGTAATTATACAAGAATTTAGGACAAGTGCAAATAGCGCCTTCCTGTTTCCGATTCGAGGGTCGGAAATATTAAGATAAAAATACAAAAGGATAAAGGAGGTACAAAACCAACAAATTTCGCGCCTTCGGCGCGTATTTTCTGTTTTATAATAGCGTATTTACTGTGATCAAGAAGACGAAGCTTGAAACGCGTCCGTATTTGCATTTTATATAGCGTTTTGCTTAAATTCTCTGCTTAGAAACGTATATATGTAAATATTTCAAACCTTGTGTGGCTGTTCAAAATAGAAAAAATTTAATTTTTTGCTCAGTAACGTTATTAATTTATGTCTGAAAATTCCTTTTATTTCCTATTTTTGTCGAACAAATTCCTTTTTTTTCCTGTTTTCGGGTGCAAAATTCCTTTTTTATTTCCTTTTTTCTGAGAAAGGTCCCGCGGCAGCCCTGTAAACTCTGCTGTAATAAAAGGGTAGGCGAAGCAAATTTTCAGTGAAAACTGCCCTTTACACCAAAGACTAAAGAAGCCTCGGTGTAGGCTACCTCTTGACCCCTTGGAGCTTGCCCATGTATGCTTTTTCAGGTGGCATTGTGTAGTGGTGTTTCAGTAATCAGTAGTAGCGGATGTAAGATAGTTTCAGTTTTAGTCGATAACGTAAGATGATCTCAGATTTAGTTCGCTCACCAAAGGTCAGTTTCCATTCGCAGAGGTACCATAAAGCATTGTTTGCTGAGCGTTCAGCTTGTCCTTAAGCAAATTTAGCAGAAGTTTTAAGCGGAAGCAAATTTAGGTTAGTCTTGAAATCTTCAGTTTAAGGGGGGGTCCACCATGAAAAATTTTTTGGTCACGGATTTTGCACATTTTGTCACATGTCCTGCACATCGAGCTTAAATTTTGAGTATATAGTTTCGTTCAGTATTCAACGAGTAGTCGGCTATTAATTGCACACAATTTGAAAGTGAGTGATAACAACGGTGCCGTAGCAAAGGCAATTTGAGAATAGAGCTTCATTCGGTTATATGTTTGAAAACTGATATGAACAAAGGATTTAGGCATGGTAACTTTTAATGGGGAAAGCACTTTATAGCTTTATTTAGTGATTTTATAGAGAAGCGCCGGCGCTGGAAAGCCTCGACCACAACAATCATTTAACAGCCGACAACTTGAATATGGCGCATTGGTATGGTCATATTATTGATTGGTATGGTATGGTCAATTGGCATGGTCATATTATTATATATTGGTACGGGCTATGGTCCAAGAAGAAAAAGTGTTCCCGACAACGAGCTTTAGATTGATATAAAATTTAACCTATTTCAAAAAATTAGAAAAATCGCCATTTTTAAGATGGTAGTTGTCAGACCCTCATATTTGACCCCAGCGACTAACTGGGTGTACTAACCTGCAGGATTTGTATCCAAAGTTGACCTAAAGTCATCAATAATGGTATGCAAATGGATAGTCTAACATTTTGTAGGTCTGTTGCCATTGCTTTATGTTATTTGCCAAAAAAACACGAATTTCCGAACTTTTGCTAGAAATTCAGAATTATGCGCTAGACAAATTTCGAAATCGGGCAGAGCTAATCAGGATCAATTGGTATCGTTCGAAATGTCTTGTCATAAGCTGTGATTTGTAGGAAGTAGAATTTTTAACTAGGCCTTTACAGCTTTCAGAAAATATCATCAACGTTGTTGAGTTGCTGACCTCCAATTTCAACGTTGCAAAACAGGTCAAAAAATCGACCAAAATGGACTCCCCCCCCTTTGGTGATTCCCTTTGGTCACATAAAGTTTGCACCATTATTACTCATTCGTTACTTGGAGTTAAGGGGGGACTACGAACGGGTTGGCACAACATCGTCGGAGAGAGCTACTTTTGCCCCCAACATTAGCCAACATATCAAAGTAAAAAAGTTTAGGGTGGGCAATAATATATCTCACACTCTTAGAAATACTTTAGTAGTTTCTACTGGAACAACTCCAGTAGCTCAGAAATACTAAAGACTTTAGTAGATTTGACTGGATGGTGGAGTAATAAGTACTGGAGGTAGTCCAGTAATAAGTACTGGAAATGTCTTAGTAAGAAATTACTGGTTTCTCCAGTAGTTTCTACTAAATATTTTAGTAACATTTACTGGATTTGGGTTATTCAACTTACTGGATTTTCCAGTAGTTTTTACTACTTTTCCCAGTACTATCTACTGGACTCATGAAATACCCCGAGCACCAAAAATACTGGATTTTCCAGTAATTTCTACTGGTTTCTCTAGTAATATCTACTGGACTCCTGAAATACACCGAGCACCAAAAATGCTGGATTTTCCAGTAATTTTTACTGGTTTCTCCAGTAATATCTACTGGACTCCTGAAATACACCGAGTACCAAAGATACTGGATTTTCCACTAATTTCTACTGGTTTCTCCAGAAATATCTACTGGATTCCAAAAATATCCCGTGCACCAAAAATACAGGATTATCTAGTAATTTTTTCTGGTTTTAGCAGTAATATCTCCTGGACTCCTAAAATACTCCGGTCACCAAAAATATATACTGGAGTCTTAATATATACCGAAACGCAAAAGTAGTGGTTTTCCCATAACTGATTGATACTGGTAATATCTGCTGGACTCGTAAAACACTCTGAACACGAAATGAAATATTTGGCCGTTCCAATGGTGCTTAGAGCAGACTAAATTCTACTTACCTACTTATGCAATCTGACAGCAAGAAATGCTGGGTTCAATTAATAATTTTTATTTCCAAAAGAAGTTGGCAATATATTTAAAGGCAATAAAATATTTTACCTTTAAATTATCTCCTGCGGATATTGATGTCACAAAGTTTATATATTCCTGTATGTATTTGTTTACGTAACTATCACTACTTGAGGCGACCGGCGGCGGAACTATTTTTCTATGATTTCTTAAGTGGGGAATAAAAGATCTGAAAGCTTAATTCCATACTCCTCCACTGATGAGACGCGGATATGAGAATCAAGTCTGGTAGAGGTCGCAAGCACGCACTAACATAGATTGTTTATTTGTTTTCTGTTTTATGTTATTTTTTCGTGTCTTTTACGATGTTTGTATATGTTGGAACATAATTATATATTGTACTTGTCTATATTTTAGACGATTGATTTTTGCTTTGAATTTGATTACAAGTTCGAAACATTTGCACTAAAAAAGAAAAATCATATACTTATGTATTTAATGAAAATTAATATTTCTAAGGTTTAAACGAGTTAAAAAATTTTAACTCTACTCTTTTAACTCGCGCGCGAAAAGGCCCTAAGAATTTGTAAGGTGGTGATTCCTTTTGGAGTCATCAACTTTGAACCATTATTACTCATTTATTACTTGGAGTTAAGAATTCATTTCTATCAAAACATAGCTTAATATTTTTTCTTTTAGGAAAACAATGAAACTAATTTTGGCCTTTGCAGAGTTTGAGACGGTTTGCGACTTGCGTCGCTTAACAAGTAATGCAATATTTGATTTCTGCAAAAATGACAGCTTTCGGAGGGCAAAATAGGAAGGCTGTCTCTAGGTATCTTACGATAGCGCAAAGCGAGAACATCGCTTCAAAATGCAAAAATATAAAGCACAACGAGATCTTTCAAATGAATATAACTACAGTATATATAACTGTGCAACTGCTGTCCAATTTCTAAAACTGGTAAAAACCGTCCTAAACGCAAATGTCAAATTTTTGAAGCGGAATTGTGCGGAGAGTGTTAGAGTTCTAAAGGACCTTGTTTTGAAAGTTCCATCAAGCTGTTTCATCTGGAATTGAGCCGCCAACCAATGACATATATGTACCAAAAAGGAATCACCACCTTACGTTCTTAATATGCCCTAACGCGCGTTTATTACGTTACTAAATTTTCTAACAATTTAAAAGTGAGCTGCATTATTTTATGCTGAGAATAACATGAAGTCAGTCGTAAAGATGTCTGTATTTACTGCAAGTGTTTAAATTATAATGCTGATACATAGTGTATGGCAATTGGCAAGGTAGATACACCAGTAACTGTTAGTATCGGCTTTGCTGCTATAAAAATTTGAATCGTTTTTGATCCATACTGTTAAAATAGAAAGCCAGTGAATTTTAAAGGGATC
Organism: Trissonchulus latispiculum; assembly: GCA_030248195.1. NCBI lineage: Eukaryota > Metazoa > Nematoda > Enoplea > Enoplida > Ironidae > Trissonchulus > Trissonchulus latispiculum. The sequence goes on along the minus strand of JASAND010027367.1, from coordinate 118 downwards.
CTTCCTGTGTAGTTTTAACCAATGAAATTAAGGTTTTTGGTCGTCGACAGAAATTAAAGTTAGTTTTGCATAATTTGTGTGATACCTTAAGGTTTGGTTGGTTGATGTTCTGCTCTTA
>JASAND010027366.1:0-66992 GCA_030248195.1 Trissonchulus latispiculum | reverse complement strand
ACTTGGGATTTCTTTAAAATTGAGCACTCGGTCAAACTTTTACATCTATAATCTCGATAACATGATAACGCAAGCACCCCTTAAGGTGGAGTAGCAGTAGTATGTGTTAGTTTCCACCGATGAAAGGTTGTACCTGTAGTTTTCAATGCACGACTCCGTTTCTGCAGCCAAGCATCTAAAAACACTAGATCAGATTATTTAACCATTTACGTTCTGTTAACGTTTAATGAATTGAAGTGTTGTCTCATGTTTGTTGATATTTCCTCACAGGTGAGTTATGAGTAGAAGAACATAATTTATAATATCTACTCCTCTGCTATGAGGAAATCTTGACAATTCTATGCCACTTGGCATGCTTCCCCGAAGTCGATCATCTGCCTGGAAACTTGTGGAAATTAGCTTGGAAAGATTATGTGAAACCACAATGCGAACAATGGAGCAATCAATGGAACAAATTAACCAATTTATTATTTAGTGACACTGCTGTTAAAAATGTTGGTAGTCTTGCAGACAATTTGGGAATGTGGTTGATAGCTTGCCCTTAATACTGTTCATTGGATTTGTTTTTCTCTTCTGGCGTTGGCTTAATTGTCAATTAATAGCATTTGTTTGGATTTTAAATAATTTTGTAATTTATTGAAAATTATTAAGTTCGGTTGATGAAGTTGTGTTGAAAATGAAGCGAAGTTGATTTATTATTCGATAGTGAGTTCCATCGTGTTTGATTTTGTCATTTTGTTTACGACCTTATTATGGAAAGGAGATATGATGGATATAAGTTACTACTCAGAATCTGCAACGAAAAAGGCCGACGACATTCGTATTCACTTAAGCCTAGTTCACAGCCATCAAGTCAAGTCACGTCAAGTCAAGTTAAGTCGAGTCAAAGCACGCGAGAGCATTCACAGCAGAAGCCACAATGCTCCGCCCACATACGAATTTGACCAATCAGAGTTGAAACCGTTGTGACTAAGTTCCCTCCAAATTTTTTGAAATTATGATGAGCACTTAGCACTTGCACTTAGCACTAGATGAACACTTAGCAAATAAAAACTTTAGTTTAAGCAATTAACAAAGCATTTAAAGCAATTTTTCAGGATTCTACTGAAATAGGTTTCAGAGAATAATCTTTTAAACAGAAATTTATTTTTATTACAGACTTATTAAAGTTTACTTTTTACGATTGAAGCTTTCAAATTTCATTTCAAATTATTTTTCCAATTAAAGTAATCCAACTGAATGTGCTCCTCGTGCGATCTTTAATTATCACTGGTTAGGTAATGATGTTTCATGATCTCGTTAGCTGCTCAACAACTACTCGCGATTGCTGGTGCCTTGTAGAAGGAAAAGACATCGGAGGAAGAGGAAGTTCCATGTCAGGCCAATTTTCCAATTGTATCAACGGAAGCGGTTTGGAGAGTATCATTCCCTTATTCTTCAGGTGAAGGCACAAATTGACTGTGTCTTTTGGTGTAGACTTGTCCAAATCTGATTGGATGAATTTTCAAGTTTTCAAGTCAAAGTAGAACGTTGGTCTACTTTGACTTGAAGGGCATCAAGTCAAAGTCCAGTCAAGTCAAGTCAAGTCAAAGACATCTGTGAATGCTGACTTTGACGTGACTTGACTTGACTTGACTTGACTTGACGCGAAACTTGGTGGCTGTGAACTAGGCTTTAGTTTGAGACATTGGTTATACGGTGTAGTATTAGTGTTATTTCAGTAACAGATTATGGTTTCAGCTTCTGTGACTGACACATCACTATGTACTATATTCCTTGATTTCTGATTTACGAACTATATATGTGTACTCTTGATTTTTAAGAATACGAGTAGAATGCGAAAAGGTTTTCTACATACACTACACTAGTAGTTTTCGGGACTCTACCAATACAATAAAGTGGTGTTAACCAGTGTAGTTGAACTAGAACCATTTCAAAGAAGTGAAAACAGGAAGTAAAACCGTTAAAATGTTGATAAAGTTATGCAACAGTCGAATTATCTCTCAACTACGCACTTCCTTCTTCATACAGCTCTACACCCATCTACATGGCTTCCATCTATTGTCACACTTTGCAATAAGTAATGCCAGTGATTAAACTAATCAGCAAGATCCCAGACTATGCAATTATTGCAATCCAATTGAAATTTTAATTATCTTTTGGTCAAAAATACAAAGCTATTACAACTCTTATATTCCTTCTGAACATTCCAAAATATAAAACGTACGTCTTTATGTAGCCGTGTAAGTGGAATAGTAGATGTTGCTATATTATAGTGCTCGGTTCTGAAATTGAAATTAATGCATATTACTCTATACAGGAGAAAAAGTCTACCTTTAAATTGGAAGTCTTGAATCGGCAAGCTTATGCTTTTCGTTTAGTCTACATGTATCAGCTATTTCCAGATTACAACAGTCGACTGTTTCCAAGAGGACATTACGTGTGAAAAGACTGTGTCACTGGGCATAGTCTATGCAGATGCATCACTCTATGAGCTCTAATATGTACTCTATGTGGGGAGGTGTCAGGATGGTGTATTCTTGCTTGGCGAAACTCTGATTTGGCCCAACTGTCAATTAAATTGCTAAGCCCCCCAGTTTACTAAAGAGGGAATGTCTGATGGTAGTTTTATTACTTGAAATTATTAATGAGTGCAGGGGGATGTTTATAAAAAATCAAAAGTTTGATGCAGTCAAAACAGAGTTTTTTAAATTAAAATTAATTAACACAAAAATGGTCAAGTTAATGCTGACAAAAACGACTGACTTGCCCGACTATATAAATTAATCTGCTCCTTTTTATGTTCCTTTATCTTTTCGATAAAAATGTAATAAACTAGAATAAAATACTAACAAGCAATAAATTAACGTTATCAATATTCAAATTCATATAGGAAGCTTTAAAAAATTTTAATCGTTTTAAAATTTTCTTATATTTTCAAATCAAATGGGCCCTGTCCTTTTATATATTATTACAATCAGCGTGTTCATAATCTTGTTTATTCTGTGTACGTGTATTTTGTGCTGCATTCTGTATTTGTGTATTTGTATTTGTGTATTTGTGTATACGTGTATTTGTGCTGCGTGTGTTCTGCATTTTGCTTATTGCTGGACAAATAATTTAATCGCAATTAGCCGGATTGGACTACCTAAGGATTGACTGATTAAAACTGAGCATTAAATTTAAAAATTAACATAGCAGAGGACGAATATCTGTTTTAATAAGAACTTGCTAAATTTGTTAAATTGCTGCTCTCTAACTGTTCTGGTCTAAATTCGTGAGAGTTTGCGTAAACATAAATCGTAAAGGGTATTCAATGCAGTGAATCAGATCAGAAAAAGTGGTCCACTGCTACTGCTCAATCAAATGATGTGATGTGCCACTACAAAAACCAGGGGGTACTGCTACACAAACTTTAGTGCCGATGTACAAACTTTCAGTGCTGTTACACAAACTGTTTTTCCCGCTACACAAACCTTCATTTTCATACTTTCTAAAATCAGTAACCAAAAGTTTTGCAAACACATTTGTTAGACTCATAATTTCATAAAGTAGATCATAAGATTGCATGAAAATATTTAAAAATAAGAGATACCATTTTTTCTTTCTTCTCCCTTGCTATTTAAAATATATGTAATGAAATAGGCTACTTCTGAATGTTAGTTATTTGCAAATAGTTGACTTTGAGCACTGAGTTTAGATTTATTACACATGTTATTCCTTATCATATACGTATGAAATGAATCCCCCTATTTGAAATTTGAACAAAGCAGGAATTTTCGGTCCATATGTGAACACAAACTATAAATTATACGAAAATGTACAGAAAGTTATGCCTTAATAAGTAGAACCAAGAGTACATAATGGCAAGAGTATGACAAGCTTCACACTCTATGCAGTGAACGCCAAAACGATGCTATGCGCGCTATCGGCTGACCCCCCCCCACGAATTGACCCCCTCTCACACCGCCCCTATATGGGTACATAGTCCCAAACGGTGGTCGCTCACTCGCTTAGCATGTTTTCCACATACAAGTGTTAAACATACACGCTTAAACCCCATCCCCAAATTGGGCCCCTGTTAATTTCAGCGTGTAATTATTCAAAGCAGTGAGTGACCCCCGTTTGGACCACGTACCCATTTTGGGGCGATGTGAGAGGGGGGTTAATTCGGGGGGGGGCTCAGCTGATCGCGCGCATAGCATAGTTTTGCCCTTCACTGCATAGAGTGTAACGCTTGTCATACTCTTATCATTATGTACTCTTGGTAGAACTTCTTCATTAACTAGTTATTATATTAATTCTTCTATGAAATTAAAACCACTGGAAATTCTTTTAAGAATGCCCATTGTTAAGCATACTTTTGAGAGATATTTCAGCAGGTAATTAAGTTTTGCAGATACGATAATAATAATAATAATAGGACAATATTAAGATAAGGACAATGGTGTTAATAGTTTGTGTACCAGCATTTGCGGTTTGTGTAACGGTACTAGTGGTATGTGTAACGGTTTGTTTGTGTAGTGGGAAAACACCAAACTTCAAGTCTTATGATGGAGCCATTCTTCTCAAAACTGAAATTAATCATGACCTAAAATGTGACGATTTGAATATGCAAACCTTGCCTTTCAAAAATACTATTAACGGAAAATTAATCCAAAATTGGTGGAAACTGAAAAATACTGCCTTTAGATTTAAAAAAAGAGATTGCATAGATTAGAAGCTTCAGCTCTAATTTAAACATTCTCAAGCTAATTTTGAACTTCCTTCAACTTACACGCAGCTCAGTGGACATTCCGTTGTTGTTACGTTTGTGGCTCCATGAGTATATTCTTGTAAGCATATCACTAAAAATAAAACGAAAACTTGAACGTTTTTCAAAGTTCTAATCAGACTGTTTAACAAGAATGACTTGGTAAAAATACCCCTAGAAAACAATTAGACTATAAGGAGTAGTCTTGATAAAACTATGATATGATATGTTGATAAATGATCATCTCTGACATTCCACCTCACTGCCCTCAAATAGAACATGTTAGCGGATAGTCTAAATGTTATTTAAACTTTGGGGAATAGTGGAATAGTGCTCGTAGTCAGTCCATCAAGTAAATCAATCAATCATCAGTCCAATCATCAATCCTGCGTTTGCTTGATTGCTGGATTGCTCCATATGAAGGTGTTACATTTTGACCGGGTTGCCGCGCTCGTTTAGGTCGGCTATATAGTTACGCCGCCACAGGCGACGAAACGAGACGAGTTCAGAGAATAGTTGATAAGATCACTAGGAGGAGTTACTCTGACTAAGGAAGAATGTTTAACATCTGTTTTGAAAAGTTTCGTTGAAAAGAATGCCCGACAAAGTTCAGCCAGATTGGTGTGGTTTCTAAAATCTAGCTTTGAGGGTAAAACCACGGGAACCTATGAATTAACCTATGAATCATTCCCAATTTCACGTTCATATTACAATTCCTGCTTACATTGTGTTTCCGTCGTACAGTAACTCTTTCCTGAAGGCAGAGCATAGACTGGGTGTCCACATCCACATTTCCGAAAAAATCTTGCTTGTTCTGTTGATTTTTCGCAAGCCTAAACAGTGAAAAAGGATTAAAGCTCTAGCTTTGTATCAACGGTTTCGTTCTTGCTCTGTATGTCCGTAATATTATCAGTACAAGCTTGCGCTTGATTTGGCTAATCGGTGTATAAACTTTTGTGAGACAAATCTAGTAGAAATGCATAACATACGAGTCCAAAAGAGATCAATTAGTTACTAAAGCCATGCAAACCCCTTGAAAGCTTGGCTTGGCTAATGTGTTTTTATGATGAAAACAGAAAACAGATATACATTCTTGGTAGAATTGAGAATGAATTGCAGCTTGAAGGATGTATTTTTTGTATGCTTGGCGGATGTATTTTCGAAGTTTAAGTCTTGCTACCTAAATTACAGGTTTTGCAGGCGTCTCTAGTTTTGTAAGTTTTAGAAAATAGACTACTAACAGATTTCCAAGTTTAACTAGGACTATTTGTATGTTTTTAATAGTGCTGTCTCTTTTCTTCGTAAAAACTGCAGAATCATGGTGAAACAAAAACAATGTCGAGGCATATTAAGGACTTGGTACAGCTTAAACTTTCTTCTATTTCAAAAACATCCATGTGAGCACACTGCCGGTCCCTCGCTTTTGATCGTGTTCGACTTTAAACCTCTTAGCTAACTTACATTGGTTGAACATTATAAAACGTTAATACGCTGGCTGGGAGCGTTTGACTCAGCACACCCTTTTATTATATCTATTATGGCACCTGCAAATTGGTATCTCGTGTGCTTGTGAATAGGCTGTCTTGAGTTTACTGTTAACCGTATTACAGCTACGTGTTTGTTGCTGAGGTGAAAGTGGAGTTCAAGTTGAGTTGCTTTGGCTCAAGATTTTGGCATTATGTTTAGATTTTGGCATTATGTTTAGATTTTGGCATTATGTTTAGATTTTGGCATTATGTCTTATAGAGCCTGTGCGTAGTTATTTGGAACTAGAATTTTACACTACTATGGAACTAGAAACAATATCTGTCTTTTCGGCTTAATGACGCTTGATGTTCACTATTACAAAACGTTAAGACCATTAATTACGAAACGTTTTGCAAATGCTCTCCTCTGAAAAAGTTTACCAAGACTCTGTAGGTTCCAGGATAATAGCTGTAGTTACCCACATCGTCTTCAATACATTTACTTCTAGAAGATAATTGAAAGTTCAAGCGTGTTGATCTTTCCTGAAAAAAAAACAGTATCAATTTAATTTATGCAAGCTTTTAAAAGAAATCAACCCAAATCTTGCATGTATAAGCTGAACAGATTTGAAATTTACAACGTTTCATTCTGTTTTACTCTAATATTAACTCTAATATTAGCTTAATACTCTAATATAGTTTTTTGATTCTAAATTTAAGTTTCTAAGAAGTTAGAATGTGCAGAAGGAAGCTCGCTGGTGATATGTAAAGTCAGAGAAAAGTCGAACGTTAAGACTAAACGAGAGCATTCGCAATGTTTATGAGTATGTATAAACGTTTGTGTTTTCATGTGTTCACAATACTATAGCACAATAATTATAACATTATTATTGTGGTTTTGCATACAGGAAACCGCATTAGCATCAGCTAAAAAGTGAAGGCAATCTTACATATTGAACTTGAAAGCTGACTTCATAGCCGCCAGATGCAGAGTATCCATCATTGTTTGGAAATATATCTTGTCCAGGTGAAACGATGCTAATCTTTAATCCTGCTGAGTCAGACATCAACATGTAGTCAAAAGTGTTCACGCGCAGATAAGCTTCCAACTCTATTAAAGAATAATTGGTTACAAAACATACGCAGTGGCTTGCTTCCAGAAACATGAATGTAAAAAACTTCGTTAAATTATTGTTATTAATAATAATCATTGCAAATTATCGCCAATTAATTCCGCTATTGTATACGTCCGCTATTTCACGTCAGTATTCTATTCTATTTAAATTTCATAGAAAATGAAATTGTGCAAAGCTATGGTTCACACTTCACAGTTATACACAAGAAAGGTGTTATCAGAAAGCCTTCGATAGAACATTAAAATCGACTTTGAAAGCTAAACAGGGTAACTACATAAGCTCCCTCACTCTCTGCCAGTCCTCTGTATGCAAATCGGCTATTAGTAGTGTTGCCGTTAAACACAAAGCAATTTCCGTACGTTCTGTCGTAGAAGCTGCCGGAAAAAAGTCTAAAACAGACTGTTTGCAACACAGTTTGCGATGAGAGAGAACGCTTGCACAGAGGTCTGTGCCAGACTATTGATGGCAATATAGGATGTTTTAAAATATGCAATATCTGCTTAAATGCGTTCAGGGATCAGTTGCAGAAATTGATTAGTTGATTAGTGATTCATCATTAGCTGATTATTGCAGCAGTTATTTGAGCAAAACTTGCATCACCTCGGGTTTTTGAGTGTTTGGTCCCTCGTCGTAGCTATTGGAGTGATTTATTCAGAAGCGAAATACTGATTTTTCTTTCTCAATCAATTGACGGAAAGTTTGAACTGGACCGTTTTAATTTAATAACTTTTAAGCTCACATCACTCCAACTTAAATTGTAACTTATTTTAAAATTTCGAATTCATTACAGCGACGGAAACGTTTCAAATTAACAAATTATTACAGTAAGCTGTACCTAGCTTAACTATGCTTCCGAAACGTTTACACTAATCAATTAACCAAGTTTATGCATTACGGATTCCTGCAGGCACTTCTTAGCACTCACGCCATGCCCTACACATATATGATTGAATCTTTACGAATTCGATGTCAGTGGTAGATTAGCCGAAGTTCTAATGGAACTATTAATTCTTACATTTCACAATCTTTTTCGCTTCCATAGCTGCAATCCGAAAACATGCTTTTCCTGCTGTAACCGATGGAGATCAGTTGTTCTTCGCTGACCCTTCCAGACAGCAACAGAATTTTCTCTCTACTGACTAATGGTAGTAGTGATAGGTCTACTGGAGATTTTGCACTGCGACCACTGTTGCCATCCTAAACAGAAAGCCAAAGTGGCAAGCGGATCGAAGTTTACATTTACTATCTGATGTGGGTTTTAAATGATCTACCTACAAAAGAAAGCGTGGCCATGAAAATCAATAATTTACTACAATAGGAACAGAGCTCTTTGTTGATTTTGAAGTCACTTATATTTTCAGCAGATTCAGCTAGCTTAGTTGACTGAATGATTAGTTCACCTGTGGAAGTGCCGCGGATTTCAATAGTTGACTTGAGATTTCTTCTATTTGGCTTTGATTCAGACAACCATATCCATTCTCAAAGTCAATGCAAACCTGTGAAGATGAGTTGCACACAGGCCCAAGCCTACTTTCACATTCGTCAATATCTAAAATTTCCATTCAGTTTCATAGAACACGCATTCATGCTGTAAGAAAATAGAATCCCCTTGGTTTCAGTTTTCTAGTTCTACGTACTTGCGATTCAATTGACTAGGTACGAAGAACTTTGCTGCAGCAAGGAAACTAAAGTTCGTTTATTTCGCATTAGGTTGCTTCCGAGTATACTTCCCGTTGTCTTGTTGATGGAGACATGTTGCTTCTTGTTTATTTTATTGTCCTTGTCCTTGCACTTCGTCTTGCTTCTTTTTTTTTGAAACGAATAGTTTGGCTTGCGTATCTTACAATATATGTCAAGGTGTTGAGCCAACAGCATTCACACGGAGTAGATTATATGGATCTTATTCGTGCAGCATGAGTAAGTATTTCAGGCAAATCAGTCATTTTGCTAGTGCAATTGCGTGATGCTAATATTCATCTTGACGGCAGTTACCTTCTGAGCAATATTTTCCTGTATAGCCGGGAGCGCATAGGCAGTCATATCCAACTTCTGTTGCCTGGCAGGTTGCTGTATGATAGCATAGGTTATATTTGCAGTTGTTTAAACCTATAAAGTAAAGATGAGTCTTGATGAAATACAGAGGTACGATTTTCTAGTTTCGATAGTCTATTTAGATCCTTGTTTACAAGTTTCCTTCAACAACAAAGCCAAGCATTCTGACAAGTGCTAAATGTTGACATACAATTTCTGTTTTAAGTATTCTGGGCCCACACACGATTCAAGGAGGTTGTTAGAGTCCTAAATCGAGTCCAATTCTTCTTCCTATTCCAGGCCCATCCTGCATGGTCTCCAGCAACGTGGAGAGTCGTCAAACCAACTGAGTCCAATTCAACCTATTTAACCAGTCTAACTAATTAGACCCCCAACCAGTTGTCGCTGTTTACTGATTTGGCATTGTGGATGACTGGAAATATTTGAGTTTATAAACATTCAATATATGTTGAATGAAACCTACTTCTTAACGTGTCTTCATTTAACGACGTTGAAGTGGCCATCGAGTGAATAGTCGCTGTGGATGAATCATAGCTGCAAGTGGATATGACGGTTGGATACATTAATAAATAAACCCACGCACACGTATGTTCGAGAAACGCAAGACTATACTAAAAAGACGAACTCTAACTATGATTGATGTAACAATTATCCAGAAGAGTACAGAAAACAGAAGTGGAAAGTGGCTGCATTGGTGTAGAAAGGTTATTTAAAATAAAGTTATGAATGAAGACATGAGTCTACGCATTCGTTTATTATATTGCTAATTAACAAGCCGTTTTAAGGAGTTTGACTTGTAACAGGCTACAAAATTAAAACTACTCTCACGGTGTTCGAACAGGAATAAAAACTACGTTAAATATCTCATTAAATTGAGTGAACCATTAAATGAAACAGGGGGCGTTGCTGGTCCAATTTAATAGCAGTCGAAGCTTTTGATGTTTTACCACGACATTCACTGTGTTAAACTGTGGTGTCCATAAATGTTACTCCAAACAGAATTGTGAAAGTTATGAAGCCTGCGTAATCCCAAATAATCTCCTAAGCTGGTAACTTATCATTCAATAATATATTGCGACAATGCATACTGCCCACTTTTATCAGATTTTCATTATGATTTGCTTCATTAATGAAATTATTACTTGCTAGCAGATCTCGATGTCGTAAAAATGACCTCAGCTGTTTCAATTGTGGCGGTAAAGGTGTCAGTGGCGATGAAGGCGGCATTAACTGTTGCGATTGTTGAAGTGAAGACTGATGTCTTTCTGCTATTTGTTTTGAGTATGGTCGTTGGGACGGTAATAGCATCAATTGTGATAAATTTGGTGGTGACTGTTGCAGTTACGGTGGTGTTGGTGATGCCATTGTTAGTGGTTGTGACAGATGTAGTTTTGGTGGTGGTAACGATATCTGTAATGCTTAATGTAGTGGGGGCAGGAGAGTTTGTTGTTGTTTTTGGTACGGTGGTTGGGGCAGTAGCAGTTTCAATTGTAAGTTTTGTGATACTTGTTGTAGTCGAGGTTGTAGTGATTGCGGCTGCTGTACTCGAAGCTGCGGCGGTAATGCCGGCTGTCGTAGTTGTGGCAGACGAAGTGGTGATTGTGGCGGCGGCAGTAGACGTAGTTGCGGCAGAGATAGTACTGATGGTGTTGGTGGTGGCGGCAGTCATTGTTGTCGTAGGAGTAGTAGTGATGGCGGTGGTGGTGGCAGCAGTCGTTGCTGTAGTAATAGTGGTGGAGATGGTGATAGTGGTAGCAGTTGTTGTTGTGGCGTAAGTAGTAGTAGTAGTAGTGGCGGTGGTGGTGGTGGATGTAGAAGATGTTGATGTGGTAGAAGTTGTAGCGGTGGTGGTGGTGGTGGTGGTGGTAGCAGTCGTTAATGTAGTAGAAATAGCAGTAGTAGTGGTGGTGGTGGTGTTTCTAGCGGTCATTGATGTGGTAGAAGTTGTAGTGGTGGTGATGGTGGTAGCAGTAGTTGTTGTGGTATAAGCAGCAGTGATGGTGATGGTGGTGGCAACAGTCGTTGCTGTAATCGAGGTAGTAGTTGTATTTGTGATAGTGGTGGTAGTGGTAGCAGTCGTTGTTGTGGTAGAAGCAGTAGTGATGGTGGTAGTGGAAGTGGTGGTGGTGATAGTGGTTATGGTGGTGGCAGTCGTTCTTGTAGTAGTAGTAGTGGTGGCGGTGGTGACGGATGTAGAAGTTGTTGATGTGGTAGAAGTTGTAGTGTTGGTGATGGTGGTAGCAGTTGTTGTTGTGGTATAAGTAGTAGTAGTAGTAGTAGTAGTGGCGGTGGTGGTGGTGGTGGATGTGGAAGTTGTTGATGTGGTAGAAGTTGTAGTGTTGGTGATGGTGGTAGCAGTCGTTGTTGTGGTAGAGTTAGTAGTGGTGGTTGTTGTGGCGGTGGTGACAGTGGTGGTGGTGGCAGCAGTCGTTGTTGCGGTAGAAGCAGTAGTGATAGTGGTGGTGGTGGTGGTGGTGGCGGCAGCAGTCGTTACTGTGGTCGAGGTAGTAGTGGTGGTAGTGGTAGTGGTGGCGGTTGTGGTGGTGGTTCTAGCAGTCGTTGATGTGGTAGAAGTTGTAGTGGTGGTGGTGGTGGTGGTGGCGGCAGTCATAACTGTTGTGATTATAGTGGTGGAGGCAATGGTGTTTCCAGAAATTTTCGGCATTGTTGTTAGGGCGGTAATAGTCATAGTTGTGATAACGTTGGCGGTAGTAGTTGTAGTAGTTGTGGTTGCAATGGCGATGATGATGTCGCCTGTCGTAGTGATGCTCGAGGATGTTGTGGTAATTGTTGTAGATGTGATAATTAGGGCGTTAGCAGTTGTAGTTGTGACAAATGTAGTGGCAGTTGTTGTGGTTTTGGTGGTGGTGATGGTATCTGTAGTAGATACAACTAAATTAGTAGTGGTAATTGATGTGGTTTTTGTGACTGGGACTGAGGTGGTTGTGGTAGTGGTTATGGGTAGGCTGATTGGGGCAGTTGTGACTGTAATTGTAATGGTATCAGCAGTTGGTGTCGTCATGGTAGTGACAGTGCCAGCTGTACTTCTCGTTGTTGCGGTGGCTATGGTAATAGAATTGGTTGTGATGGAAGATGAAGCGGTGGTTTCGATGACGGTAGCTGTAGATATTGAGCCAGAAAAAAGTGCTGATGTTGTGGTTGATGCCTGGGTGTTTGACGTACTTGTGGAGGAGACAGTACCTATAAAGTATGTTTCAGCTGAGTTCTTAAAGAGGAATTTTTAATTCTTTCTTGGAATAGAAATAACATTTATTTTTGCATGCGAATAGAGTAAGGACCTTTTCGCGCAGTGGCTTCAACGAGTTAAAAGAGTTAAATCTAACTCAAACCTTTTCGCGCACAGGGTTAAACGAGTTAAACAGTTCATTCTAACGTGACTGGAGGGTTAAACCAGCAAAATTGCTTTAACTGTACTCTTTTACTCGCGAGTGAAAAGGCTGTAAGAAACGGCGGCCATCAGAGATTCTTGGATCGACGAACCAGACTACATTCCTACGAATCTTTGTGTAATGTAACAAGCTTTATATCATTACAAACAGTAGGAAAAAATGCTAGAAAGTTGCGGAATTGGTTTTTAAATTGTATTTTGCTTATTAAAGTTCTGATTATTAATAAAAATGACTAATAAAATGCATACCGTAATGCCCGATTTATGCTTGTGCGTTTGTCCGTCTGTCCTCGTGGGCATTTGGGCGTAAGAAAATGTTCAACACTGCTCAACTTTTCTTACGCCTAAACGGACACCTCCATACGGACAATCGAACATATTCATTTCAATAAAGTCTACGCCCAAACGGACAAATGGCCAAACGGAGAAGTATAAACCAGGCTTAAGACTTAGGTTAATCACAGAATAAACGTTCAGACACGCGTTTACATGCAAACATGTACTTAGTACAAATCGAACCCTCCCCGTAAGAAGTAATGTAGCTCTAGAAATAATGAATTAGTTAATCTTTGCAAAAGTGACAGGTTTTCGGAAGCCAAAACTAGAAAATTGCTATATATAACTATAGGGATAAGTTAGAAAGATGTTTTCAAATACAAAATGTAAAGCTCAACGCAATTTTGAATGAATATAGTCTATGTACCTGCTGCCCATGTGCCAGAAAGTGGTAAACCTGCCATGAACGGGAATGTTAAATTTTTGAAGCGGCACTTTGCAGAGTGTGTTAGAACAGCTTGGGGAGGGGATCGCCAGGGCAGGCTTAAATTGGCTGAATCTGATTGGCTGCTCTACCAACGGGGGCTCCTTCTGCTTGTTCCATCCACCAAACGGGGGACCGTTTGCGTATGGTGGTCGGAGCACCGTTACACAATGCTCTGACGACAAGCCCTCTAGTGCTTTACTCTTCTTATAGTGCGATTATGCACTCTTGCTAGTATTAATTTTTTATAGTTATGGCTGCAACAGTTTAGTTGTCTTGATTTCCTTATAATGCTTTCCTTTAGGCAGGATTAGCCCAGGTCCGGTTCTCTGAAGTGTAGTGAGTGTAGACTGTCATGTGCTGAATGCAAGGATATGATTATTTTGCTTGACACAAGTAGGTACTTGTTGTTTTCAGGGAAGAGTTCTCAAACAAATTGTGGAATTACTAGCCATAAAGACGAATGTATTATTTAACTTTTTATACTACATCACAAACCACATCATAGTCATAATGTGAAAATTTAATCTCAACACGTTGCATTTTAACTTTGATCATGAGTACATATAAGAGTGTGACAGCTGGTAGGTTCTTTGTTATCAGGCACAGGTACATGCTCTGCACGCTAACGGCTGGCCCACACCCCCACAAACGTGTACCCAGTACACGTTTCTGTAAGGGACAAAAAATATAAACCAGGAGACAGAAATGAAACAAAGTACATAAATATTATCTAACTCTATCTAATTAATTATATATAGCAACTTTCACATGTTTAGAAAACCTACGTATTGTTGTCGTAATTGTAACCCAATTTGAACATTGTATTGCCACATAATTTAATTTAATGAGTGTTTTTATTGTAATCGTAACCCATTTATATTAACTGTACTTCACTATTAATCTAAATGCCATACAGTCATGCCATAAAACATTCAAAGTTACTATTTTAGATGGGTCCTCAGGCAGTACGGTGGACTGTTAATTCATTCTATTGCAATAAGTGTGTTAACAGTCCACCGACTGACTGATGACCTGTCAACAGTGCCCCTCCTTTCATATGAGAAACAGAGGCCCATTAAATTTAACCTATTAAAATTTACACAATTTTCTTTCATATCACCTAATTCTTCAATCCTTTAGGGCACTGTGTTTCTCATATAAAAGGAGGTGCGAAGTTTCAATGGTGTCTTTTGTCTGAAGAATAAAGGTGTTGGTTAAACAGTCTTAACGTCTTGGCTTCAAACTTTGGCTAATCTTAACTTCTCGGCTAATCTAAGATTCCAGACAAATTGACACATACTGTCTTGACTAAAGTCAAGACAAAGATAATTTGGGCTAACCATAAAATTTGGCTAACCAAAACCACTGTGGGCTAACCTTGAATCAATTAATTTTGGCAAACCTCTAATCTGGGTAAACCATAAACTGGGTAAACCCTAAAGCTAAACTACGTAATAAACTAGGTAGCGTAACCCGTTACATTTTTTGGAGGTTCAATCTTTTTGGAGATCCAATCTTGCCGTGGACTCGGGAAACTCATCTCAACAAGCACCAAGGAAGGGTACGACTCAAGTGACTGGACCCACGCGAGAGTCAGAAGATCGCGATAAGAAGTCCCCAGAAGTACTTCCAAGTCCTACGACTGATTTGCAGGTTTCAGAACAGTCTACCCAGACTGATTACCTTGTGGCCCGTGCTCACGAATTCACGGAGAGAATCCAAAAGCTCAGCACTAAAATAGCTGAGTCTACTGACAGACTACAAGAAATACGGCTGTATACCTCATCAATTTCCCCGGGAAGAAACCCACAGATTGTAGCCATACTGAAGACTGAAGATTCTACTTCTGATAGCGAAGACTCTGCAGAAACAGCCTTTTCCGGTTTTAATCAGTCTGATATTGACGAAACCGAGAGAATAATTGCCCGGATGAGTACTCCTCCGCCAGGACAACTGCCGGATTTCAGCCAACTACAAGCAGCCCTGCAAACCCTCCCTGGGAGTCTGAAGCAAGCCATGTCAGGGTTCGGTGGCGTTACCAGCCTCCTTGGGTTACGGTATTCGGGACAGGCTCGTGAAAGTTGGAAAGAATTTATCGATTCATTCGATATTATCGGGACCGCCAATGATTGGACACCTGATGAAAAAGCCAGGATGCTGCCTGTCTGCTTGGAGGGACAGGCAAGAGACACTTACGCTGCTCTTGACGCAGCCACGAAAGCCAATTACAGCAGTTTAATTAAAGCGTTAAAAAGCGCCTTGGAACCCGCCGAAATGGCTCGATTTAAGAGTGCCCAATTACATCGGCGCACGCAACAAGTGCATGAGAGAGTTTCTGATTTCGGCGCAAATATCAAGAAACTCGTAAAGGGCGCTTATCTAGCATTTGATGCCGGACATCAAGAACAACTCTGCCTCGAGTTCTTCATTTCCGGCCTCCTGCCGCACTATGGTCGCCTAGTAATGGCCAAGGAACCCCAGAATTTTGAAGATGCGTTGAAATATGCCAAACTCATCGAAGCTGGCGAATATTTAACAGCCGGCCTTAGTCCTTCAGGTACTACACCGGCGCAAGTCATGGTAGAGACTGTGCCCACCGGAAGGACAACTAAGCCAGAAGATAAAGACTGGAAAGAAGCATTTAAAGAAATCAATGACAAACTGCAGAAACTCACAATGGATCACGAGCACCAAAGTGGTTACGTTCTAGGCTTAATGGAAAGGCCACAAGCACCTCAGGCACCTCGTCCACCGCCTCAGGAACGACGCGAGCCCAATTTTCAGCCTAGAAATGTACGAGGTTGGACTACTGACAGTCGTATTATCTGTCATTACTGCAAAAAGCCAGGACATTTCGTCATCAACTGCCGCAAACGGAAGCGTGGCCGGGATGCACAAGGATCGAACAGTGCTACAGAAAACTGGCGCCAAAACCACACCAATCAAGCAAACTGGCGGAATCGGAGTGACAATAGTAGAAGCTCGCCAACTAGCGTGCCTCGAAACCAAATAAACCAGCGTTCCTATGCTGTTGCCACGAATATGACAGGGTCGACAGGGGACGAAACAACTACCACCGATATTACCGAATTGCAGGAAACCATCAAAATGCTTACAGAACAGAACCAGGAGCTACTAAACAGTCAATACTCAGATTTTGTGGGCAGCATAACAGTCCGGCCCACCTCTGTCGATAATGAAAGCAATGGCATACGCAATTGCGGCAAACATTCCAAAGACCCTGACTCTACTGCTGACACAAACAGCTTTCCAATCTTCACTGTGCCAACTGGGAACACTCCAGTTACTAAATCTGTGAGAGTGAAATTGCACCAACAACGAATGAAGTCACAAACAAAGTCTGGAAATACTCCGCAAGAACCGCGACAAGCCAATGCCAATTAGCCTTGGTCCAATTCCCTCTACGGCTACTCACTGAAGTTAACTTATCATAGCTTATCCTAACTTATCTTGATCATAGCCATCTGCCTAATAACACCAGTCGCAACAGTTCGAAGCATTAATGAAATGGCAAGTGGACCAATGGTGTGCCAAACTGAACAAGGAAGAGCTCTGTGGCGATTACCAGGACGCCTCCAGTGCAGCTCCACAACAACTCCTGCTCGTAGAGAGCTAGAGGTTGTAGAGTTAACCCTCTACAAACGTAACTACGTCAAATATAAGTCAAAAGCATGGAAATGCACTATGGTGAAGCAAACTGTACGGACATTCACATACTTTTTCGCAACCCACCACTTAAAAGAGGAAGAAAAACACGATTTGAGAGTGACGGGAACTGAATGCGAATCCTATGCGAAGATTCCATCAATGTGATGCTGGACCTCTTACATTACGCGGCGGTCTGTGGCAGACGGACAACGAAGTGAATTACGAATGGTCTGGAGGGGGTATGAACTGTTGCCACTGGCATAGCTACACCGCCCCTAATTGCTTCATGTATGAGGCATACGTCTATAAACGTCACAGTAGTGAAAGTATGGAATCTACAGCTGGATGGGTAGAGCACTGTGATTATAGATCTGGTGGGTGTCAACTTCGAGACGGTAGTTACCTGCTTTGGGAACCAAACCAGGACGAGCGATGTGAATTCCTCGAATGGCAAACACTATCAGGAGAAATGTGGGGAACTAATTGGTTAGCAGACAATGATCAGTTAGCACTCACATTTAAAAGCGGAAAATTTGCGAAAGATTGTGTCGGTCGCACTATTCAGCTCACGGATCAGGGCATCCCTGTGAGACTCAACACTCCAAGTCACAAAACTAAACGATCGACATCAAACTTCACGACCCCGGAACAACTGATGGCTAGACTTCAGAAAACAGAAAATGTAGGGCCTCAACTTAAACAGTGGGCTATTAATAACGGAATCGTAACGACCGACCTCATGGCTTCGTCACTACAAGCACAAGAATTTAAACTCGAAAGGAACCTAAATTTTGCCTTCAGACAGGCAATGAACGCCGCCTGTCGATCTATGGCAACAATCATGGAAGTCCTCAAAGCAGACATGATGGCAAATCCCACGCTTGCGATCAGGGCAATATTAGGCCGAAACGACATCATTGCAAGAGCAGGAGGGAACGTGATATCTACGTGGCCATGTCAAGAAATCGAAGAAGGATTTTATCACTTCCAACCGATGAACGAGACATGTAGCAGGGAAATTCCAATCAAATTTTTGCTCAACTCACAGGAATACACTGCCTATCTCGACCCTATTACTAATATTGTACATAAAAATCCATATCCAGTTGACTGTAGACTGAACAGAGAAATCCCAGTGCAGTTGCATGGGAAAATGTACACTTACCAGAGTGAAACCGGCGATTTAACGCCATTGCTGCATATTCCGGAGCTCAGAGCATTCTCGTGGAATACTTCCGAACCCTGGAGCTTTCAACCTACAATTTTCAGTCAAATCGTAATGTATTTCTCAGAAATTACCTCGGAAATCAGCCTAAACGAAATTATTGGAGGGTTACAGTATCAACAGAAGATTTTACAGGAACTCAGCGATCGCACCACCCGAAGATCACCAAAACAAGTGGCCCAAGGAGTGGTTACTGGAATAATGAACAAAGGCTTCTTCGGATTTCTTCATGGATTCGCCGTCAGTCCATGGCAGCTATGGGTATTCCTAGTGTGCACCTGTGTAACCTTCAGCTTCCTGTTATTACATTGCTGCCCAAATAACATCCGAATGGTCTTACATTCAATATCCCACGCTCATGGCCTCACTTTCGAAGATGGGCACACAAACGCAGGCGATCAACTTCCAGAGCCTTGATGCTAAGATTCCGAAAACGGGAACGCAGCAGTCCAAACGGCAGTTCAAATAATGATCCAGACCCAGAAGAGCAAGAGATGGTCATCCTGCCTCCTCCCTGCCCACCGGCATCTGCACCTACTCTTATAGAAAGAGTGCGACGTATGTCTACGCCAGCAAGATTCCCTACAATACTGCATATACCGGCATTCGCTCCAGAAAAACAAGACGTGGAAACCAATGATCTTCAAAAACCAGAGTCCTTGTACCCACAAAAAGACCTTAAAATTGACCAACATACGCAAGTCTCACCTGCAGTGACTACTTTCCTCCCCTTTCAGGCAACTACCGCTTACTGGCCGGACACTTTGAATTCACCCATTCAAAGAGAAACGACCAATTGTACCAGACTGGGCTCAACAGCAATACCAATTAAGATAAATTCTACCCCAATCAAAGCTTTGGTCGACACTGGCTCAACAATCACCATAATTGACGAAAGCACCTACAGAAGATTGCAACTCCGCAATTCTACACTGGCCCAGGAACACTCAAACATATCAGCAACCAGTATGACCGGACACGAGCTAGCAATCCTTGGCAAATCTAGTATACCGCTACAAATCGGAACCCAAATCTTAGACCATTCAACTTATATCGTCTCAAAATCACCTCACGAATGTATCCTAGGAACTGACTTTCTAAAACGACTTGGTCCCATCACAATAGACTTACAAAGGGAGACAGTAACTATACACAAAAGACAGCAAGACCCCAAAACACCGCATCCCACAGCCACGATTAATGAAACCTTGATGATACCTCCTAGAACGCAAGTTACGTTCTCCTGTAGAATCCAAGACCCCATCAAAGAAGGAATGTTTGAACCTAACCCGCGCTTCGAAACAGCAACTGGACTCTATGTTGCGAGGGCGCTTGTTAAGGGTGGTCCCCAAATCCCAGTTAGAGTTATGAACACTAGCAAAGCACCAGTAAAAATTTACGCAAAGACAAACATTGGCTCTGTCTGTACCATCCAACCAACACATGACGACGCTGCAGAAAACCACGTCGAAACGATGCCGAATCCGTTATCTGATGTCGACCTTAGTTCAGCAGAGTTAACACTGCCGCAACAAAACAAACTACTACAATTACTTAGTCAATTCATTGATGTCTTTGCAAAAGACGACAATGATGTTGGTTGTGCTACGGTCATCAAACATTCCATTGATACTGGTGATCACAAACCTATTTATCAACGCCCATATCGAACACCGGTTTCGCTCCGTACAACAGTAGCCCAGAAAATCCAAGACTGGGTCAAACACAAAATCATCGAACCAAGCTCATCTCCGTGGGCTTCTCCGATAGTCCTAGTTTCTAAAAAGGACGGCACAATCCGAATCTGTGTTGATTTTAGAAAAATAAACGCTATTACGAAGCGGAACGTCTTCCCTTTACCAAGGATCGACGACCTCCTGGACTCTCTAGGAAAAGCTAACTTTTTCAGTACTCTTGACCTGCAGTCTGGCTACTACAACGTACAAATGAGCAATCAAGACAAAGAAAAAACAGCATTCATTTGTGAAGAAGGTTTATTCCATTACAATGTCATGCCATTTGGTCTGACTAATGCACCAGCCACCTTTCAAAGATTAATGAACATAGCCCTCTCGGGATTACAGACCAAATTTTGCTTATGCTATCTAGACGACATCATCATATTTTCGCCTACGTTTGAACAACACTTGTCAGACATCTCGAACGTATTGCAACGACTACGTAACCATCGGTTGAAACTAAAAGCCAAGAAGTGTCACTTTGCTTGCCGTACAGTCAGCTATCTAGGACATACAATATCCAAAGATGGACTGAAACCGGAGAATGATAAAATTGCCAAAGTCCGCGACTATCCTGCACCCACAAGCCTTACTGAATTAAGGAGCTTTCTCGGACTTGCGTCTTATTGCAGAAGATTCATCAAGAATTTTGCTTAAGTAGCCTATCCACTCAACTCCTTATTGAAAAAGGAAAATCAACATCAATGGACAGACGACTGTGAACATAGCTTTTCAACCCTGAAGGAACACCTTACTACCGCTCCCATCCTTGCCTTTCCAGATTCAAACCGACCATACATCTTACAAACTGATGCCAGTGGATTTGGCCTAGGGGCAGTACTCTCGCAGCTTGACAATCAAAATAAAGAACACCCAGTGGCATACGCCAGTCGCACTCTTACAAAGGCTGAGAAAAACTATCCTGTTATAGAACTCGAAACTTTGGCTATAGTATTTGGGGTGAAATACTTCCGCCATCTCATCTACGGACAAAAGATTACAATTATCACCGACCACAGCCCTTTACGATGGCTTATGACCGTAAAATCTCCCAGCGGGCGGCTAATGAGATGGATACTTCAACTGCAAGAATACAAGCTGGATATACAATATAAACCAGGAAAGAAACACAGTAACGCTGATGCCATGTCCCGACTCCCTTTTCACTTTTCGAACGCAAACGATACTGCAGACATGGTTTTGAGCATAACACTGAATGACATCACGTCGATGCATACCATGCAACGAGAACAACCTGATATTAGAAATTTTCTTGATTATCTACAAAATGGTTCCCTACCAGAAGATCTCAAAGAAGCAACTCACACTGTAATCAAAGCGACTCGCTACTTTATTGAAAATGGACTACTTTATCACGAATATCCGCATGCCAACAAGCCAGGCAAACTCTTTATCCAATTAGTTATTCCGCAACTTCTTACATACGAAGTTTTTAAAGCATGTCACGAAGATGTCACCGCTGGACATCTGGGCTTTAAAAAACGTACCTCAAAATCCTGAGCCGCTACTGGTGGGATACAATGCGAAAGGATGTCAAGGAATGGTGCAGAAAGTGCGAAGCCAGCATTCGTAAGAAAAATCCTCCCAAAGCAATAAGAGCACCACTGGTCTCGATTCCAGTCGAAGGTCCATGGGACCGTATAGCCGTTGATATTCTTGGCCCACTTCCCCAGACCGAAGAAGGTTACAAATACATTATAGTGTTCACGGAATACCTCACCAAATGGGTTGAAGCTTTTCCATTAATTGATATTAAGTCTGAAACAATAGCTAAGGTCTTTGTAGAACAAATTGTCTGCCGTTATTCCTGCACAAAAGAACTACTGTCAGATCGCGGAGCTAACTTCCTAAGCGCACTAATGGCAGAAACGTGCAATCTATTAGGAGTTACGAAGATCAACACTACAGCCTACCACCCACAAACAGATGGACAATGCGAACGATTCAATGGGACACTTATGCAGATGATAAGTAAATACGTGTCTCATACACAAAAAGACTGGTCTAGTTTCATCAACTTCTGCCTTTTCGCATACCGAACATCGATACATTCATCCACCTTGGATACGCCATTCTTCCTTAACTTTGGTCGCGAAGCACGGCTACCCCTAGATACTGTATTACAGGAAACTCGTGGAATTTACTGCGAAATTGAAGACTACAGAGCCGATCTTGTCAGGAACCTAAAGGAAGCATGGACCCTAGCTAAAGAAAATATCCAACTTGCACAAGTAAAACAAAAACACTATTACGACCGGAAGACAACAGACATCGAATTCACAGAAAATCAACTGGTCATGCTATATGTCCCGGCCCTAACTAAGGGGAAAACTGCGAAACTGAACAGACCATGGCATGGCCCCTTCCGCATCACCCGACCATCCCTACCTACAGCGGACATACAGGATTGCAGCAATCCCACAAAACCCAACCAAAAAGTACACATCAATCGCCTGAAGCCGATAACTACCAGTTATTACATCCCCTTAAGCCTGCAATCCTTCCTGAGCCAGCGCCACCTACAGAAACCCAGGGACAACAAATCGATGAGCAACCGGACATAATACGACAAACTGAACAAACCAATCTGTCAGAACTCCCCACCGACGGAACCACATCTACGGTCACAACAATGACCGGGCAGGATGACGCCCAACAGGTCACTCCAAACCATCCTTACAACCTCCGACCGCGTAAACCTACAAACTACGTATGACTAACTACTCTTCTATTCTATCCTGTTCAATTCTGTATATATATACATAGTAGTTCCTTTGTGACTTTAATTCTGCGTATTGTACATATAATATTTTTAACAGAGAATGACGCAATGTCTACTTGTCCATAGTCCCGGGTCAGCCACAAAGTGCCGGGGCATTACACCAAAAGGCGGGCAACCCTCTTCTTTGACGAGGCCCTTTATTCTGGGTTCGGCACTGTTCCCTGAAGAATCGCACCTACTTCCAGGTCAACTGTAGGGCACTGAGGAAGTGGACTGTTCGCAGATCAGAGGCCAAACCCGGCAACGCCGGCGATCCCGAACTACCGTTTCATTACTCACATGCCAAACAGCGGGGGACTATCTAGATCCCCTCTTCCTCGTCAAAGCCCTCAATTCCGGGTTCAGGACGTTGTAAACAAAGGCCAAACTCTTACAAAAGGGTATTCAAAATTAAATTAAATTCACAAAGGAACAGCCCCCGCTTAACAGTATATCTCTATCTATATATCTACCATGTGCATAAATACCTAAACACACACCACATGAGAGTATAACTTCCACAATGTGTACATATGTACATATACGTATATGTAACCTGCCTTTTCACAAGTTTAGGATCTTCACTCGCTGTAACTTACGAATATATATATATATATATATATATATATGTTTATATTACTATTGCGATGTCCATCATTTATCCTTCTATATATTTTATACCTGTCCTAATGGACATACCACTACGTAGTTCTTCTAAATTGCTGTCCCGATTAGTTAACCGTACTGTCCAATCTACGGCCACCCACTGCAGATGTCGTACACAATCTGGAATTTTATGAAATGCCAATCACCTGCACACGTTAAATTCTACTTTACAACAACCTTATGTTGTTCAGATTATTCGCCGGGTACATCACAACAAATACGTAACCTACACAATTCTTTAAGACACTGCATGAGAATATCGAATAATGAACTCTTCCAAGGGTGCACTTTCGAACATGAACCTATACACAACCTAAGTTCACAGCACTGCAAAAAGTATAAATACGCAATTTAAATTTAATAAAATTAAATTACTTAATTACAATACACCATTTCAAATTTAATATCAGCTAACTGCAACCAGCCTTTCTGTCCAGTTAACTTCAGCAGCCATACACGTTGACTAAATTAAATTTCGGTTGATCTTAAATCCTGTCACCATCAGCAGAGATGGACCCTCGCTACGATGATCCAGTAAGTATGTTCAATTCGTCTGCGGTACAAAATCATATCAGAACATTGTCAAGATCTGACAATCTTGACTATATTAAAGCTTATTTGCGCTCCATGGATCGTCCATGGAAATTAGACTACACTAATCACACAGATATTTTTGTGTCCGACTTTTGTTCCGAAAAGAACCTGATTCCCCAACCACCACTTTCTACGTATGGCATTGTTCGCCAGCTCACCCGAAATTCGGTACTCGCTCTGGCAAAACTGGAAAATAGGTCGGAAACGTTCACCACGGAACTAACCCCGGATGAACCAATCTATCTGTCTCCAACCTATTACCGAAAAATGTTTGAGGCCTCTTGCCGTTCTGACCTCACGTCGCAAATTCTCCCACTTTTCCGGATAAACAGGGACGTAGATTTCGCACAGGGATTCCAGGATTTAACCGGATGGACGGTACAGTATTCTGCAAGGTCAAAGCTGTGGGAAATTCGTCAACTATGGGGGTTAGGCTATGTTAGTGTTGCCGCGAGATCTGTAAAATTGGCGGCTCATACTGCCATGGGTGTTCGTTTTGCTGACTGCGCCTTCTCAGACAATCTCATATCACAATGTATCTGCATTGTTTCTGGTAACCTCAAATTTCCAGACAAGTCAGTCGAAACAACGCTGGACTCCCTTTTCCAGCAAGCGCTCAGCGAACACAGTTTTACCAGTTTAACTACTGCCTACATAGACGCTGTTCACTATGACGATATCGAATAGCCGCAGACAATAATCACAGACCTTGACATATACAGCTACTCCCTGTACATATATATATATATATATATATATATAAATATATATATATATATATATATATATATATATATATATATATATATATATATACATAGTTATCTCCGTATCTATAAATAAACATTTACTCACAATACACTGTCATTCTGGTACGATAAATATAATCCATATTATATACAATTTCAAGTCTTAATTTTTTTAGGAACATGATGACATCAACGTACTCCAGATTGAATTTCTCGAGGACGACGATGACGTTGACCCAAACGCCCCCAGGTCGCCATCGACCGAACCGTTGGATCCTGATGCAGAGGAACCACCACTAGACCGACCGCTGACACCTCCGCAGTTGGCGAACCCCGACGACCCACTTGAACTGTTACCGCCGTTGCGCTCGGTGGTTGTTGTGCCACCCCAACTGAAACAACCTAAGGATTCAAAGCAGGCTGAATCGAGCTCCGTCCCCGACTCTACTGCGTCTGGGAATCACCGCAAACCCTCCAGTCAACGTCCACGTCAGGGCTACAATGCTAGCTGGGGACACCACCGTCATCGGCCCTACGACCATTGCTCAGTCAAATTGCCTCGAAAATCTGTTGCCGACCACCAATTGGAACGTAAACCTCACCGGCGTTCCAAATGCTTCCAAAAATCGAAACCGACCCCCCTCTTCCCTCCTCAACCGTCCATGGTCTGCGCTGTTCCTTCGAATGGTCCACCCATTACACGTTACCCACCGGAACCATGCGGTAACATCATCCAGGCTTCCCAGTCAACCTCATGGGCGCCAGCCCATGTCAATATTCTACCTGGCAATACGGTCCCCGCAGTTAACCCTATTACCCTCCAAGACAAGAGTCTTGAACTGTGGATTCAAGCCTCGAATAGCTACGCCAACCCGGATGCCGCGGAATTCTCTATAGATCTTCCGCAAAAGCAACAAGCACCGTTCGAGCCTGGAAAGGATTTGAAAGGCCAGACGCTGCCGCCACCAACGAATATGCGCCAACGCAAGGCGCTCACTCACGAGCAAATCCTACATCGGGTGGCAAAGCTGATTCTATACGGGATCGATTACCCAAACGGCGGCAAACTCTTCATTCGAAGAGGTTTGCGTCTCATGGGATCTGTGGTATACGATCTACGCGCCGAGACCAAGCATACTTCAACCGCAGAAAGGATGGTCCCCCACCTAATAATGAAGCTGGACCTTCCGGATACGATCCAACCCAACCACAGCTTTGAGAAATGTGGTCATTTCTCAAGTCGGAAGGGAAGAAATTGTAAGGGACAAAAATATATATATATATATATATATATATATATATATATATATATATCAGCAGACAGAAATGAAACAAAGTCCATAAATATTATCTAACTCTATCTAATTAATTATATATAGCAACTATCACATGTTTAGAAAATCTGCGTATTGTTGTCGTAATTGTAACCCAGTTTGAACATTGTATTGTCACATAATTTAATTTAATGAGTGTTTTTACTGTAATCGTAACCCATTTATATTAACTGTAGTTCACTATTAATCTAAATGCCATACAGTAATGCCATAAAACTATCAAAGTTACTATTTTAGATGGGTCCTCAGGCAGTACGGTGGACTGTTAATTCATTCTATTGCAATAAGTGTGTTAACGGTCCACCGACTGACTGATGACCTGTCAACCGTGCCCCTCCTTTCATATGAGAAACAGAGGCCCATTAAATTTAACCTATTAAAATTTACACAATTTTCTTTCATATCACCTAATTTTTCAATCCTTTAGGGCACTCGGTTTCTCATATAAAAGGAGGTGCAAATTTTCAATGATGTCTTTTGTCTGAAGAATAAAGGTGTTGGTTAAACAGTCTTAACGTCTTGGCTTCAAACTTTGGCTAATCTTAACTTCTCGGCTAATCGAAGATTCCAGACAAGTTGACACATACTGTCTTGACTAAAGTCAAGACAAAGATAATTTGGGCTAACCATAACCACTGTGGGCTAACCTTGAATCAATTAATTTTGGCAAACCTATAATCTGGGTAAACCATAAGCTGGGTAAACCCTAAAGCTAAACTACGTAATAAACTAGGTAACGTGACCCGTTACAATTTAACTTACTTTAAGACTAAAAAATTTTGGCACTTTCAACAATATTTAATGAGTACAGGTTAGCAATTGCAGTTGAAGTACTAATGCCCAAATTAAAAAGATTGATATTAGCCAGCAATATTAGATAACTGTTAACTAATTTTCTAGATTTTCAATCAATCCCGAAATAATAGCTAACTGATATCTTTTATATCTGATAACTGTTATCTATTTTTCTTGAATGACAACAGTGATCATCGAAAAATAGATAACAGCTAGGAAATTTTTTTTACAGTGTAAACCTAGCTGCTCCATTTTTTAGATAGAGGGGAACATTGGTCAAAAGATGTTAAAAGTTAAAGATTTGGAGAAAAAAGGGTTGTTAAATCATTCGATTCCGGATAAAATTTCTAATCTTTTCTAACCCCATGAACTTCACAGGGGGCACAGCAAATAATTCTTCATCTTGAACAAAGTTATTAAGTTGTCCCCCTTTGACAAGACTTCAGAACCACAGAATGCTTGCTATGCAAATGAGGCAGGCTTACACTGATGCATCACTTCTTAAATGTTTGCTTCGGGATTAAGTGTCGCATGTATTGCTTGTACCCTAACACCAAATTTAACTCAACGTTTATTATTACTTCGTAATCGGTTTTAGTTTAGAATCTTCAAACGCAATATTTGGTTTGCACATATTTCGAACGTTTGACCAGTAAAACACGTTCATACTCCTTGCATTTGGGGCAAAATCTCCTTTCTTACTTGAACATTGGGCACGTATGCACATGGCTGACATGTATGAACTGTAGTGCTGGAGATGAGGCAAGGCGGTGAAATTCGTCTATCCAAACTTATACAACTCACTCTCCCTTTTCCTATGTTAATTGCGTGCGTATATATAGATGAGTGCACGCTACAGAGAGCTGTTTTGCTCTTCTGTATCGTGCACCGTGCGGATAAGTTAACTTATCCGCACGATGCACGCTGGGAGGCCTGGACCTACACTAATTTACTGCGCCATGCAGTGACCTGCATAGCGCAGCAGTGTGTGCAGCTGAGCTCCAACCTAGACAGCTCAGCTACACACCAAAAAAAGGCCACCCAGCCGCGGCAAATTTACTGCCAGATGATCTTCAAAATTGCTTGTACTTATGTTCTCGCATGCAGCATCAGAGAATCAAGTTTCATTAGTTTATTGGAAAGCTTCATTTGCAGCTTGTTTCGTTGTATAAGTACTTTACAACACGACATTGCTTGCATTCAGAAATGTAAGCAGCGTCGCACGGGAAGCCCTCGTGCGTGGCACTCGTGCGCTTCGCGCACTCGTGCCACACACTCGGAGCTTCCCGCACGGCGTGCGTATAAATCTCTGAATGCATGCAGAGTCGTGCTATAAAGTATACTTATATTCTATTCGTACTACAGAATATTATAGGCAGCGGACTTCAGCTTCCTAGTTCAATCTGGTTCCCAATTTAGTTCAAAAAGCCTAGAACATTGTTATTACCGGCCTATTTGTAGTGGAAATTGGCACTAACTACAGTTCTGTACCGAAAAACTCTTGTTGCGGTTTCGTTGAGACGAATTCACCACTGGCGACATATTGCCCCTTTTAGGGGTTACTTGTTAAAGATTGAGTAACGGAACAGCTTTTTTATTGATTAGAACTGGGTTAAAGAGCTTCCAAACTGGATATCAGCATTTACTATTTTCTCTGACTGGAAAAGAACTCTTGTAAGGTAACAACAGTTTAACATTTGTAACCTAATTTGCATATTCCAAATGCAAAAAATGGTACACAGCTAGACACACTTTAAAGATACGAGATTTTCCAGACCCAGTAGACAACTACACACAAAACATACTATTTACCCAAATTAGGTGTTCCGGCTCCAGCCGGAATAGTAACTAATCTTCTTTGTCTGTGAATTCAAAACCATGGGACATTGATTGCAATTCTATATAAAATTTCTTTGTACGCAGCTGTTAAGGTGGCGATTCCCTTTGGTCACATAAAGTTTGCACCATTATTACTCCTTCATTACTTGGAGTTAAGAAGCCATTTTTATATCACAATGTAGCTGAACATTTTCTCTTTTTAATGCATGCCACGAAACTAATGTTTGCCTTTTAAAATATTTTTAACACATTTTAGAAGAAGAATAATTTTCCAGAATTTTTGCAGACTCAAGTAAATTTTTTCGCGAAGCATCGGTTATATCATTCGATGCCTCAATCAAATAGCTGGGGACGATTTTTTATTTATTGCGAAATCGCTCTTCGTTATAGAGATATAAGCTGAAATGTGTGCGTAACCTGTATTTTGCCTACTTCTTCCATATTTGTCAAGCGATTACTTTAGCTAGAAAGCAGCAATCGGGGCAACTAAAAAATCGTCCCTGGGTATATTTGTGCAGAACACATTTGCTCAGTAGCAGCTCTCCAACTTGCATGGTGAATGCTGCACAGTCTTTGGAAAAAAATTGGTCGTGTTTTTGCAAAAACTACAGTTTTTATGATAGCAGCCTACTGGATGGCAGTTGGAAGACGATCATGCGTCGGGTAATTTGTCCCTGTGAGATCTTCAGATCGACGCCCTTAGTTTGATTTTACGGCTTGCGTAGTTCAAGAAATGTTGGATTATTTGATTTCTGCAAAAATGACAAGATTTCGACGCCAAAACAAAAAAATCGGCTATATCGCAAGCTAGAGAAAAGATAGAAAGTTGCTTTAAAAAGCAAAAATGTGAAGCTCAACGAGATCTTTCAAATGAATATAGCCATAACTGTATCGCTGCTGCCAAACGTTCAGAAATTGGGAAAAACCACTCTGACCGGAAATCTCGAATTTTTGAATCGGGATTGCGCGGAGGGTGTTAGAACGCTAAAAGAACTTATTTCGGAAAGTTTCATCAAATTTCATCTTGGTTTACGCCGCCAAATAACAATATGTGCCCAAAAGAAATCACCACCTTAAGAGCTGCAAGAAGAAATCAAGCTGCAAAGTTCAGTGTAAAAGTTTTTTGCAAAAGTTAAGGAATTTTGAGAAACCCAGCGAGGAATAGATAATTGCTTAGCAATTATCACTAAACAACAAATACTAAAATGGTCCTTGAGAACTACATAATAATTACATGATTAAATAACTTCACGTTTTTTGAAACCTATTAATTCTGAAGCCAACCTAAAGCTAAAATAAACCAGAACACCGAATTTTAGGTTTGTAGCGCTTTCTGAACAAAACACCGAGTTGTCGGCTGTGGGAAACTGAAATCTCCTAATAATTGGCTCAATAATCGCTAGGGTCATAATTAAGGGACCCTCTAACTCACTCAGATTACGAGGGGTCCCACTCAAGTCCCAGTTACTAAATAAACCCCATTTTGGGCACACAGCCCCAAATGAACGGTTTCTGACTTTTTGCCTGACCCATGGTCGAAATAGAACGGTCCTAACTTTTGTTCCTAATCAGTGATTTCTGAGCCGGGCATGACAAGTCACTTTGGAGTGTGTTGAGTGTGAGCCCATTTTTCCTCTCTGAATTGAGGGTCAGATAGGTCATTGAATTTTTTCCAACTGGGGGTGCGTACTGCTGTACTTATGCTTCGTTGATCCTGAAGAAGATTATCCATCCACCTATGACATGACATGTGACATTATAGACAAGGGTTGGGTTCCTATGATCAAACTGTTAAAGATGGGAAGAGCATTTGCAACCTGTTCATTCTGCCCGGAGAAGCAACAGAATCAAACATCCAGCCGGTCAGCACTTTACCACGCCTTGTCGATCTGTTCTGCTGTGTTTTCATTCTAGAGTGAGAGGACACAGTAGGTGTCGTCTGCGCCAGTTCAATTCAGTTCAGTTGCATGCTTTAGATGTAAAAATTCTGGTCACAAGGGCAAATATTGCCCTCTGCCCTGATCTCTCAGAAGATCCAAGAAATCTCTTAGGAATTTAAACACAACCCGTAGACGTAGGCAGACGATCTCTGCTGTTTACTCAGGGCGTAGTAGGTAACCTGTCCTGATGCTGAAGTGATTTCTAGTGCTAACCCACAGTAAAATTTCCACTAATCATATCAGCTCCACTGGATCCGATTTTGATTCCACCGGGATTTGTTGTTACCGACCTTTTTTAGCCCAGGTTTGGTTTGAGACCCAATTATGGGACCATGGATCATCGGCTGGCTGACAGTCTGAGGAAGATGTGTTTCTGTTAATCTTGACCAGCTTGACTGAACATTTCAATGTGACACATATGGTCAACATTTCCGTTATGTTTCCTGTAACTACAGTTGCTACCCGAACAGCTTTCGTAGCATTATCACGGGTTGGGGAAACGTTTGTCAAGTAACATAATCCATAATCACATCCATGATGTTCCTGCAATTAGGATTATTGTCTCCGCCTTTATGGTCATGTACGCATGTTTAGTTGGGGTTTTGTTTTTGTAAATCATTGTTTCACCAAATCCATGGTCTCCTCACTAACGAGTTCAGTGGGATGGTATTAGTAAGGTAGTTTTCTACTGGTGGTACAGTACCGCTGCCGCTACAGCTACACTGTTGTTACGATCCATCGCCAAGTTTTCCTGCGGAAGTTAGCCTACCTGGATTTTAAAAGTTTATAACTACGCATCCATATTCTGGATAGGTTAGGAGTATCACTAATCACTAGTACATGTACCTCAACATTTGCTCTCTCAGGCTTAACAAATTTTAATCAATATGATGTTTAACAAGTTACCCCTTAAAAGGGGAATAATACCGCTGTAGAGTTTGGGAATTATGTGTTCAACGTTTTGTTTGTTTTCATCATACTGTTCTAGTGTACGGTGTGACGTTAGCTTTTGACTAGTTTAAACTCCCGACATTTACCGTTTCTGAGACAAAAGAATGGAAGTATTTTATTGCCATTTGCCACTGTCAATTGTGAAACTAAAATTACACCGGAAGAAGGATTCGATCTGTGTCCGGAACAGTTCCAAGCGGGCACACTAGCCACTACACTACTCTGACTATAGCGATTTTATCGAGTAAACCGCGAGAGAGAAAGTTATCATTTATCTATATATGTTTATTTTAAACAATTTATTTTATCTAAATTCTGAAGCAAAGCAAACACTAATGAAATAAATACAGTGCAAGCGCAAAATCAGTCTTTGCACACGAAAATTATAACATCAGTTTTAGCTATTTATTGATCTGTTAAACCTCTGCCAATCAAGTGATAGGCAAATAACGCCAGATCTTCGGTAATATGAGAAAAGGCAGAGAGTGATCGTGTGCAAAACAATTTACAGGGCGTTGACAATTAACTAAATTGAATGTAATGATGCTCTAAAAATTGCAAAATCGTAGAAAAATTGTTAGGCAAAAAAAACCTGCGTAACAGGGACATGTGTTGAAG
The DNA here is from genome assembly GCA_030248195.1 of Trissonchulus latispiculum. Classification (NCBI taxonomy): domain Eukaryota; kingdom Metazoa; phylum Nematoda; class Enoplea; order Enoplida; family Ironidae; genus Trissonchulus; species Trissonchulus latispiculum. Next base: position 34,512 of record JASAND010027366.1, on the reverse strand, counting down.
ATAGAACGGAAATCCTCCGCGCCAAGCAATTTACATGCAAAACATATGAATTCAGATGGGTCAACCCATTACAAGTATACCGCCTCCGGCGGTTTGAGTGAGCTGCGTGCCCACTGCTGTCCAGTATGTATTCGTTGGCAGCAATAGAAGTTATTGTACTTATACCTGGCTGTTGATTACAGATTTTTCAAAAGTGACTACAGAAATTGCCCTGTTTTGGAGTCATCTACCTGCACACCAACAAGACAACTAGGTAAAACCTCTAGCAGTTTATTCTCATCTTGCCTTTTTGCAGACAAGGAGAAGCCGATTAACGTTAACTATATTCACCTGCTGAAGCAGTATGTAATGTATGTATGCCTAGAAAAGCTTGGAAATTTGTAGAGCAATGCGCTGGTTTATTGAGTATGCTGAATTTTTCTATCCTTATACACACTCAGTGATTAATTCACCTCGTGTTGTTATAAATTTTAGATCAGTAGGTAATGCAGGAACCATTCATAGCTTCAGATAACCTTATCGAGCTAATATTGAACAACAGTAGCATCAACGACTTTCCACCATGCCTAATCACGGAGCAAATATGGTGTTTGTTTTGTTGATTTGTGTTCAGAGAAGCTTGAGTATAATTTAGAATTAGGACAAGGGGGGATAAGCGTCCACCAAGTGGAATAGGTAGGTTGGGTGGCAAATATGAATCTACACTTTTGTTTTAATGCCGATTTTGGGCAAGATCAAAATCAGCTTCAAAATTCAGCCAGCTTTTTGTTCCTCATTTATCACCATAAAAAATTAAATTCTGAAAATCCAAGCATATTTAATTTTTTGTGGGTGTAGCAACGTCCCGAAGCTAGGAAGTACACAAAGTGAAGGAAAACTCCCCTGACATCTATCACACGACCAAAAAGCTATAGTTAGGTGTTCTTAATTCAAGCTGTATTTACACACACTTCTATAAATTTCTACTTTACAACAGCTGATGTAGCTAATAAATCCATTGTTATCACTTCCTTTTGACATCAGCTTAATTGCATCAATCCTCAAATATATGAAACATTAATTAGCACCTGAAACTAAGCGTGACGACTGCTGTGTTACTGTTAGCCATTATAAATTCGAGTTTTCGAATTTCACCACAACAATGAGTCATTTTCCATAATTTCAGCAAGCTTTTTATTTTCAGATTACATAACAAGTAGAGTTGGGACCGGTTCCACTAGAACCGGTTGGAACCGGAACCGGAACCGGAACCGGAACCGAACCGGAAGGAATTTTAGAACCGGAACCGGAACCGGAACCGGTAGGATTTGGAGCCGGCCGGTTCCACTCTTAAAAATGGACGAACTAATTTTTTTGCAGGAGTTTAAAGTTTGCAAAAGCTGGATTTTGTTTTTGTGGTTGCCATTCACTGTTGCCGTTCATATTGTCATTTTCAAACTAGTGACTGAAATTGAAACTAAAAACCTAGTTTGAACTGAAACTAAACAAATTTAGACCTGAAGGCGAAATGTAGGATGAGACTGATAATAAAAGTTTCAAACTAATTATTGGAACTGAAACTGAAGCTGAAACTCCATAGAATAAATTTAGAGCCTAAACTGAAAACGACACAGCTTCAGCTTCCATTGAAGTTGACACAAACTCCCCGCTTCCCCTTTTCAGGCGATCGAGGCACGTTTCGGGTTTCGCTGAAGCCGAGGCATAGAATTAAGAGAAATTTCAAATGTTTCTTTGAATCAACACTAGTGACATTATCCCGTCTGTTAAGACAAAAATTAAATGTTAAACATACTTGAAAAATTAGGAACATGTATTGTAAGGGAAAATTTCTACTTCCTTTATCTGGAAGGAATTTCGTAATTTTTTGTTTTCATGCTTCTGATTTTTCAAATTTTGTTAAGTAATTTTGTGTGTATTACAAAATGCAGTTGTGAAAATGTCTCTAAATTAATTTTAACGAATTTTTGAAATCTTCTGTTCTAAAATTCCAATTGTAATTGATGAAAGACGGGCACTTTCGTTCAGACGTGAACGATACATCGCCGAATGAAAACTTTAACCAGCTTACATATTTGAATATTAACCTCATAGAAAAGATGAGAGCTCGATGGGATGTAGTCAGAAATTGAGTGTATCTTCTCAAAAAATTGGTAAATGGAAGGTGGTGTTGTCAGCACGCAAGATTTAAGCAACATTTTTTAAAAAATAGTAAATTTTAGAGGAGTAGAAAACTTCGAAAGTTGAGTACTTATTTTCTTATTTTTAAGCTGTGTACTCTTTTTAAAGAAATAAAAATTTAAGCTCCAGTATATCTCAATTCTCAGCACATTTCGTTTGTGCAGTTTAAAAGATTTTGTTCAGAAGGCGCTGTCTGCATTTAGATGCACAGTAGAATCTCACCGTTAATTATCGAAACAGTTTGTTCGACCATACTAAAGTTTTAATTTTTTACAAGTTTTAGTGTATATTGTGCATATAGTAACAGCATTTGTAATGGAGCAAATTCAAAGTAAGGCAAAAACTTTAAAATTCAAAGTAAACAAAAAAGTTTAACCCAGTTGGTTATTATCGCATTACCTATTCCTATTGTTTTGCAGTATTGCTTTATAATTTTGATTGTATAACCCTTGCTGGGGGCCTGCATCCAATATTAAATAATGTTAAAATGTAACTAAGAATTTTGTACTTGGAACCGGGAACCGGAAGCTAGAACCGGAACCGGAACCGGAACCGGTACTCTAGAACCGGAACCGGAACCGGTTTTGAAAATTGGAACTGGTCCCAACTCTAATAACAAGCACTGGATTTGAACTACAGTAAGACATGCCTCTTGTAATACTCTCGATAGAATTAAATAACTACTGTCGTGTTCTAATGCATTACTAAGCAAGCAAAATCTGATGTAGAAAACTTTAGGACGACTGTTTCCTCTGGTTTATGAGAAGTGGTCCCCCGTTCCCAATTCTTTTTATCTGTAATGAAATTTGTGGGACTCGGCAGGGTTTCCGACCGGCAATCAACGAATTACGTTGTCTCCGAGGTTTCAGCTTAAAAATTAGCGTTTCCTCCGAAGGCCTAACTTAATGATCAACACCAATCATCGGAAATTCTGCATCATACTGGCTGGCTTACTCAGCTATAGAAGTTAAATAAAACTTTTGAGTATGTATCTATTTCTTGTGACATTTTTTAAGTCGCAACATTTCAATAAGGATTTTCTCACTCAACTTTTCGCTCGTGTTTGTTTTGCTCATGAAATCTTTCATGCTAGTTGCTCAAAGTAAACAGAATGTTTATGCAAAGTGCAACAGAACGAATATTTGTTGAGTGCATGAAATAAAGATTGCGGGATTTCAACATGGCTTTAGTAACCTGCGGAGTGCGAATACTTCCTTTGGTTTCGTACATATAAACGTATATGGGGGGTCTGTATCTGATAGTTTTTCGAAATCCTAGAACTGGCTGTTGTGATAATTGTCCTTACCAGGGGCCATTTCAAGAAAGAGTGGAGTAGTGTTAAAATTAACTCGGTCCTTTTCATGAAAAAGTTATACGAGGGAAACTAAAGCTTGAGCGGAGCTAAAACGAGTTAAATCAGTTATATAATTTCAACCCTACTCTACATATCTTTTCTTGAAAATGCCCTAAGCAAACCCAAAGGAACAGGGCTCAAGGTGAAGGCGGCACTGCCAATATATCGTTTATCGATTTTCTCTATAAGTAATATAGTCAGTTAGCAGAAGTTATAATGATTTGTCGGAGCAACAGAATTTTAATTCCTTAGTTTCAGGCAGATGTTGATTCCTAGATCTTGCTTCAGTCATTTCACATTATGTTAATTGTTGTTTGGATTTATGTCTTACAAAATATTTTCCGGACGACCTCAAATCCGACTCCCAGCGGTTTTTCTGAATCCACCAGCCTTCCGGTGAAATGTCACGGCCCGGTTCCCAGGGTAACGGAAGGAAAGTACGTCTTTCACGAAGGCGACAACGAAACGTATCAACTTCGTGTTACCACTAATCTAAAGTTGAATTTGGATCTCAATCACAAATCCTGCTTTCAAATTGATATCGAACCAGCCGATAACGCATCATCGATTGCAGTTTCATCGCTATTTTATGCCGTTAAATATGCCTCCTTTATCCACCATTATCCCATGCATAATGGTTATGAGTTTGGCATTCCCGAATTTCAGTCCTACTGTAAATGTGACTGTCCTAAAGCAGACTCCTTTTGTACCTACACATTTGATCAAAAAATGTGCTCCAGAGAAAATATTTGTGTAACAAAGTTCTTAGGTTTGCAGAATAGCTATGGTTGTCAGTTTGATGGGCCCGCAAGTTTATGTTGTGACATTATCGTTAGACCGTTTGAAAATCGCAAATTTACAGCCGTTAACTTAGGCGTACCGACACCCGAAGTTAAATTGGAAATAGAGATATTTGCCTTTTTTGATGGTAAATGGGAAGAATTTCGACGATACGAACGACAAATATTGCCATACAAAGGTAATTATTTGCATCTTAATGGATACGACAATTTTGTGGAAATCTACATTTTTGCCGAATCCAAGAGTGCTATTTTCAGCTTGTCTGCTGTGGACAAGTACTACTACTTTGAAAATGGTCCGGAGTTTTCGCTTCGCATGGAACCGCAAGTCAATACGTTGCATGAATTCGATGTGAACAAGTATGGATGGTTGCGATTCCAGGACGGCAAATGGACAGTGCAAGATCCCCTCCTATCGCTGTATGAAATCCACAAGCCCATAGTAAAAAATTGCCGGGATCAGACGTATATTGATCGTTACGATGTTAATCCTAAAATAAAAGTTATCAGAAATTCCACCGGCGCGATTAATGCTCAACCTTTTCTTGGCTACGACGTGGTTAGCACACGACAGGAATATATCAGTAAAGTTTGGCTTGAAGGTCCCAAACTTGGAATTAGTACTGAGCACAAGGTTGCCAGTGCTCCGACAATATTACTGGATCTGTCCTTGCATCAGAAACTGAGCATTATCTCTCATATGCATGCAAGCTATCTGGAAAGATTTGAGGCAAAGATTTGCACTGATCGACACTCAAATCGGTTCATTAATGTTACACTGATTCATGCCCACGGCGAATTTGTTCTAGAGATTTTCAATGACGGGACTGCAAAAGATTTGGAGATAACTATGACTTTAGTTACCAACCTGCCCTTTACTAATAACTATACGGAGTACTTGCCTATGCCTAGCTACGTTTCATCGGCAAAATTTGTCTGCGTTATGGCAACAGTTAGACCTAAGGAAAGACTGTGTCAGTGGGCACCCTTTGTGGCAGAGCCCATTGCTTGGTTTGAGGTTGAAAAAGGATTCATTGAAAATGAGGGGCAATGTCCGGGTTGTAATGTTGCGACGGAAACTGGGTTTTGGGACAGCTTGAACCCGAAAAACTGGCTGAATGGGATTAATTCATTTTCGGAGGCTTTTGCGCTAATTGTGGAAATTGTTATCTATTTATTGTTATTTGCAGGGGCGGTAATTTTAATCAAGAAATTCCTATACCCACTTTTGACTTGGGCTCTGTGCACTCCAGCTTCAACTTCTTGCGTCCCTGGACCTAAGTACCAGCCTTGCAGTCCCACTAAACCTGAAAATGTGTAACATTTAGTACTGAGGTGTTTTCTTGTCTTGCCGTTTCCTACTAAATAAGGGTCTGCTTGTTTTTAATTAAATCATTGCATTCTTGAATTTCTCAGCGTTTTTTCATTCACGTTCAGATTTGTAGAATAATATTGGAAAAACAAAAACACAAATCCAAATTTAACCTTATTTCTAAATAGAAACTTTTGTGAATTCAGAGTTCATGGAATGATGGAGATAAATCATATATCTCTCCCAGATTAAGCGCAAATCTGTGGTTGTGCATGATACAAGATAATAGACGAAAGAAAGAAAGTTGTTACTACAGCACCACAGACCCGAAAAATTCGGGCCTGAGGTGGGGATCGAACCTACAACCTTCGGTTAACTAGACCGACGCTCCACCGATTGAGCCACCCAGGCATAATCGAACCAAGCTTAAGTTTGAATTCGTTCCCAATCTGTAGTGACATGTTTTTGAATGGGCGTACAGCCCTGCCAAATAGCGAATACTGTGTGGTGTAGATCTGTAGAAATTAGACATTGGTTACAACAATCCATCCTAATTACTGTTCATTTTTCATTACGGATTGCAACATTTCACAATATATTTAATTAGTTTAAACAGCGAACTTAGCAGAGTACTGTTATATATTTTTTAAATTTCGTTCAAAATTATTCATGATTTAGTAGCACGTAGCACCAAGAGTAGCACATACATAATATGTAAACTCAAGGGTTCAATTTCCTTTGCACGTTCTGCAATTATTGCAATTTCTTTCCATTCATGGATTCAACAAATGGACAGCCCCTGTTTTTCATTATTTTTTAAGAAGAACTCTAAGATCTAACTTTTTGACTTTTATAGTGGAACAAAGATCACTAAGACGTCGTAAAATTTTCTGTTGCTGTTAAACAATCTTACTGATTTACAACTGCCACTGGCTGTTGTCGGCAAATCTTTGCAAAAGCAATATTCAGGACAATGTCTTAAATTATTGGTTGAGAGTTCACAATTAAGGCAAGCCGTTTTAAAAACAGAAATTTTGCGTAAGAAAACTCAGTATGCTCCCATCGCAATCATTCATATGATCCCTTCACTATGAAAATATATAGATGTTGTCCAAATAATCCGACTGATTCATGCCGAAAAAGAGTCACTCATAAAAAGAAATGGGCACATCTTTAATGAAGAAGATCTATTATTGGGACGCCGAATTTGGCATGTTGTGCTGTTCAGCATTTCACTTAGGGCACATGATTTACTTCTGCTTTCTGTCATCCCCCCGCCATGATTATCGAAACAGAAACGAAAGCTTTGTTACAAAGCCAATATTCTCATTGTTAACTAACCATTATATTTTGAAACCAAAATTCTGATTCTAACAGTGCTAAAATTCTACTAAAATATAGCCGTCTTAGCCAACAGTCTACGATAACCAAAGTCCTGACTAACAACTCTCTAAATTGCCTAAGCTAAAAATCTACGTCGGCAGATCAAAGCAAAGACCTAAGTACACCAAAATACATACGCTAGATTTATTTTCATGCCCAACATACAAACAATAGGGAAATCAAAAATTATATACTTTGTTCACAAACATAAACAGTGATACAACTATAAATGCAGCTAAAATACAAGTTGTCGTCAAGAATGCATTTTCACTAAAGACTAAAAGCTTTCCAATTATAATCAAAGAGTAATAAGGTTGTTTTCAGAGCAAGCTAGACAAACTACTGTAAAATGCATTCTTGAAAATGTCTTTGGTACATAACAGTGGAGTCTAGTTTTGGTAGATTGAGCTTTTGCAGCTAACGCGCTCTAATAGAATATTAGAGGATACGATTGCTGTAACTTATCGCCGTGTGCCGTCCTCGAAGAAGATACCGCCATCCAAGGCACAGTATTTCGGGCAAATACCTTTCTCGCCAGGAGGACCAGGAGGACCGGCGGGACCAGGTGGACCGGGCTGTCCGTCTTGTCCGCCTTGACCATCGGGGCCAGGTTCACCCTTGGGACCAGAGGGGCCAGGAGAGCCATCTTCACCAGGAGGACCGTCGGGACCAGGGTCACCTTGTTCACCTGGGTCACCAGGTTCACCGGGCTCACCGGGCTGAGGAGGACCAGAAGGAGCAGGCTGACCGGCATCACCAGCTTCCCCATCGGGACCAGGGGGTCCTTGTTGACCGGCGGGTCCAGGAGGTCCACGGGGTCCTGGAGGAGCATCCTGACCAGGGGCACCAGGAGCACCAGGAGCGCCAGTGTCGCCAGGAGGACCAGGGGGTCCGGGTGGGCCGGGTGGACCAGTTGGGCAAGGGGAGCAAGGAGGAGGCATGATCATTTCACAGGGAGCGACTGGAGCCTTACCGGGTTTGCCAGGCTTTCCGGGAGCACCAGCGCGACCAGGTCTACCAGGCTTACCAGGAGCACCAGCGGCGCCTTCGGCTCCGGGCAGACAGCAACCAGAGCAGGCACCACCGCCTCCTCCTCCATTGCCGCCTCCTCCATTACCTCCACCGCCACCACCTCCGTTTCCTCCGCCTCCACCTCCACCTCCGTTGCCGCCGAATCCACCCCCAGAAATCCCGGCGCCCCCACCGTTACCGCCAGCAGCATAACCCCCACCTCCGTTTCCACCGCCTCCACCGCCTCCACCGCCGCCGCCGCCGCCACCTCCATACTGACGCCGGGTTCTGTTGGTGGGAGCAGCGATCTTGGACTCTTTGAGGAGAGTGACTCCGTTGACGATGTCCTTGGCAGATCCAGTACAGTAGGTCATCTCCTGTTCCATCTGACTGCGGACATGACGGACGTAGTTGTGGACCAGGGGAAGACTAATGCAGACAGAGAGGACAGCCACAACACTGAATGTGATGGCTGAGAGTGTAACAAATCTGTAGGCCTTTACACGAGAGTCTTCCATTGTACTGAACTGATCTGCAAATGAAACTGCAGCTCTAAACAGATCGAAGAGAACTAGTGTTTATCAATTCAGTCTGACCCCCTATATTTATGCCCCGATCCCGTTGCGTTTTGTTGTCCTGGTTTCGATTAGTTTTTTGAGCTGCACAGGTCAATTTTTATTGCACGAAACATATCTTTAATTGACAGTTTTAAAATGGAATTTTGAGGACACCGCGACGTTTTCAAATCCTAAGCAATCTCCACTGTTTTACTGTACACCTGTGTAACACAAAGAAATTAAGTTATTACGTGTGGCAAATGTAGAACAATGGGAAAAACCTAAATTAGTGCACAAAATACTGATGGTTTTTAAAATTTCAAAATTTTGAAGTTTTCACCTGTTTTCGTGTGCAGAAACTTGTTTAAAACTATGCTGACTATGTATATGTTATCTATAGAGTATCAAATACGTGCATCTTCCATGTATTCGGGTCAAACAATAGTTTTTCGGTTTCTTTCGTTTTAAAGTGTCAAAGAATCAACTAAATTTCTGCAAAACTGTAAAGGAAACGAAACGCTATTTTGAAAAAGTAGTACTTTCTGATTCAACCCCTTTAATAGAGAACCCTGTAATAGGTAATTTCTAGTTCACCTTTCCTCTATTACAGCACTATTATCAAATTCAAAAATTCACTTTTCCATTCTGATTTCCTTTTCCCCCTTAGGAAACCAAACGACCGCATTTGCGACTCAAACTGGCTTCATTATCTCATTATCAATTTAGCTTAATTTAATTGATTTGACTTACAACTGTTGACTATGTAGTAAAGCTGTTACGACCCTTTCAATTAGACAGTTACTTGGTTGGCAGTAAAATTGTACAGGTCAAAAATCCTTATCTAAATTTGCGGTCGCGGTGCGGTTAATACCCTTTTAAAAATAATTAAATCATAAATTCTAAATGGTAACCGTAACGTTAACCGTTATGTCTGGACTTAAAACAATGTTGTAAAGTGTAGGTTATAATGTTACTTGAACTCTTTGTCAACACAAATTGTTACAAAACAACTTGCTAAGGTGATCAGTTGGCTAAATATGGTATAATAATATGCTTTAAAAGTTTGCGATTTATAAATTGCAATTTTCTGTACATGTCAGCCACTTTATTGCAGCACTTAAAAAAAGCTGCCATAATTTCATGATGTTCATGGATACACACTATCACGCTCAATTCTTTATACATAACGGACCAATTTGAACATTTGGTGAAAAGTTTTGATGTTAAGAAAAGTTTGGAATTATTACTAAATGTTGGTTAACTGCTAAAAACTTTTATTTAAAATTTCCTCTTTTATCCACAGAAAGAGGCCTCCTTCATATTTTATCAAAGGACAGCAAATCTTTCACATTTAATTGTGGTTGTCTGCTTATTATGTCCTAAATTTTCAGGATCTTGTAGCTGTTACTTACTACTTATTAATATAAAAAATTTTATGTGTTCTAAATCCTATATTGTCATTAACCGAATGTTAAATTTGTAACTTAATGTTAAGGATAAACAGACTCGAAACTTTGAAATTCAGATTCGGATTCGAAACTAGAAGACATCCTTTCAACAGAATCTTAGTCTAAGCTTTCGATTTTTATGCGACTCGAGGTTAGGAATAATTGTACCTAATTTTTGAAATATGTGAACTGTGTGAGTATTAGTAAAGTAGCTATTAGAGCAATGTGAGATATAATACCGTACTAGACGTGAGCTTGTTTGTATATGTGCTGACTTGTTATGCTGCTCTTAACCGATCTTACATTATCGTTTACCGATCTTAACAGTGAATTGTCCATTTCCAGCTCTAACAAAAAATTGTAATTTTTGAAATATGTGAATTGTTTAGCTGAAAACTTTAGTCTTTTGTTCGATAATCCGTGCGATGGCAAATCGTGAAAAATAGTCGGCAAAAATTACTTGTATATGTATTTGGAGAGATCGAAAAAGATCAAATGCTTGGATGAGTAAAAAAGTCTTCTAATACCACAGACCAAATGTATCAGATTCAAAGTTTACATTTTTGGATTCGGTTTTGAAACGGTATAGAAATGTAGGAGTAGCAAACCTAAACTGAAAGGTGTGGTCTTTTGGCTACATGTCTTGGTCCAGTACCTATAACTATCGTTCCTTTGTTTTTTCAATTTTTTCGCAATTTATTCCAGACTCTGTAGTAGCTGTGCCTGTCAAAGGCAGACTACCGTTTTGGACTTCAGTGAAACCTATGGTTTCAATTTAATTCAATAATAAAGGCCACAAAATGCAGAAGCTGTAAAACTGTTTTGAGTGTTAGTTAATATAGAGAATGGACAACGATATTCCATAAACGTCTAAAGCTTACTTTGTTTCTACTAGAATAATATATTATATACCTAATTTGATTCGGTTTAGAGGAAATGAATATTTATATTATCTCCACAGATTGCTTCTGTCACTACGTAAGCACACCTCTTATCCATCAGCATATTCACCAGCTGTAGCTAATTTATAAACGATGTTAGGAGAAGTAGCTTTCCTGTCAACAGCTTTATATAGTTTAGGATTGTCCTCTGTGGTTTGAGTTGGCCCTCTGTTCGGCTTACTAAGTACATAAAGTAGCATTTACTTTATTAAAGAAATATATATTTTCGATTAGTGCAAAACATTTATTTCGTATAAAATACTGTTGACTAGGCCACAAAGTTCCAGCATTTAAATAATCTGTTCCGAAGCATTTGTGGGTGTAAATTGCATTGTCTGCGGAGTTAAAGACACTCTTCCCCGAACGAGCATTGTAGTTATATGAGCCAGACAAGCATGCATTCCGCCAACGATAATGCTAAAAAATATAATACCTATTGCATTGCAATTATCTGTTTAGTATCATAAATGTAAACTTCAGCCTGAGCCTAACGTTAATCCAAATCGCACAAACCGAAGAGGTAAAAAGCTAATGCTATGAAATAACAAAAGGATGCCAACGATGCCCATTTAAGACTTTCTATCAATTTTATCGGATAAGCACTCATAAAGTTTTGAGCCGTTATTGTCAAAAATTATTGAAAAGTATATATTGTCAAAGTTTAAATCACTGAGCATGCACCACAGCAAATTAAGATATTTTGTTGAGGTACTGGTGTGGCTGGAAGGTGGGGATGGGGAAAACGGGCACGTGTCCTGGCAACATCGGAGTAAACTAAACATTATAATTATTAGTGTTGTTCACCGGCCCAATTTTTCGTTGTTGGGCCGGCGGCCGCCGGCTGGCCGGCCCAGCTCACGACGCCGGCCGGCCGGCCTGTACCGGCCGGCCTGTACCGGCCAGCCGGCCGGCCGGTGGCCGCCGGCCCAGAACCAGCCGGACAGCCGGCGGCCGGCGGCCTAACAACCGCCTGCCAACCGGTGCAACTTTTCGCAGGCTATCCAAGATACAAATAAAAATTAAGATTTTTGATAGTTTTCAAGGCAGATTTTAGCAAGCTTAAGGCGATAAGCTGCAGAAACTGTCACTGGCTGGTCGGCCGCCTCACATTTAACTGGCCGGCTTGTCATTGGCCGGCCGGCCGGCCTGTGTCTGACCGGCCGGCCGGCCTGTGTCTGACCGGCCGGCCTGTCTCGGCCGGCGGCCGCCGGCCAGCCGGGCGGCCGGCCCACTCTGGACCTGGGCCGGCCGGCGGCCGGCCGCCGGCCAGCCGGTCTAGACAGGGCCGGTGCACAACACTAATAATTATATATCTTACGGGCGCAGGATTCAACAAATTTTCTAAATTTTTTGGAACACCTACTTCAAAGTTATCGGAAATTCTCTAGCTAAAATTATAAGTGAAGTTTAAAATTTTTCATTTTTTTCATTTTCTATACCAGAATCTATACGTTGTCTTTTCCCTTTGGACAAAACTATAACGATACTATGCAGATAGGTATTTACCTTCCGTCGGTATTAGCACAGGCTGAGGTTAAGACGCCTCCAGAGGGAACGGACAAAGTTGAGAGACACTCTAAATTAGTAATTACATAGTAGTTAGGTTCTTATAAATTCCCAGAATTAATCGACTATCAATATAATTTGCCGAAACTTCTAAGAAATTTGTAGTTTCATTTCTCTGAAATAGGAAAAGTATCACCACCTGTATGGTTAGTCTAATTACTATTTCTGTGTTTAATCTTCCTCCTAACTCAACTTTAGCAGAAGACAAAGCTAGAGATGAGAATTTCGGGCCGTAAGGCTGGGCCGGACCGAGAAATTCTTAACTGTGTACCGGAGCGGGCCATGTTGTGATGAAGCCTTTAACATAATATTGTTAGCAAAATTTTGGAAATTAGCTTTAGCGGGTCTGGCCGAATTTCGAAAGCTTATGGGCTAAGGCTTGCGGCAGCAAAATTTGCCAGCGGGACGGCGAGTAAAAATTGGGAGCGGGCCGGGGCGACCCAAAAGATCCGGCCCGTCCTCATCTCTGCTAAGTAATAATTTATTGCAAATTTTTAGACTTTGAGCACATGGAAAAATCACTTCCTAGTCTTTTAGCGTATGCATCGGTCTCTGTATAGAGTTCAACACAAAATATTTTATTAAATAATATGCACCTCCAGTGAGCATATCCCAGAGTTTGACTGTGTGATCAGTGGATACGCTGAGCAGCAGATTATTCGTTACCGTTGGGATTTGCTTCTGCGGAGGCAAGAATATGGCACAATTCACAGAGGCTTCATGTCCAACAAAATCGCGTACAAAACAACGTTGTCGCAGATCCCACAGCTGTAAGAATATAACAATCGATGGAGTAAGATATCTCTATTAGCTACTGAGTTTGCATTTATTTTTCCCATGAGTTGTACTTTAGCTCTGTCAAGTACACCAGGTACTCTCAACTTTGGACAGTGGACACAAGCGAAATAATGCGAGGAAATCCATTCCCAAATTAGGATCTTGTTTGTTTTGCACTGTACCTAGACTAGGCTGCACTGAGGCCTGGCTTTGCCAAATGATTTGCCACCTTCATAGCTAAGCGAAAGCGAGAGTAATGCTAAACGTTCTATAATTACGTATGTGGTCGTATGTACAAAGCACTCATGCATTACCTTGAAACAATTGGTTAAGTTAGTATACAGTTAATGCGTTACGTTACCGTTTATCACTTTAGTTGTCCGTCCTTGAAATACATAAGTCTCAATTAGTTACGTTATCAGGTTGACTAAAACTAAAGGATTTGTATTTGGAGAAACGGCGCGTGTAAACTTCATTACAATACTTACAGAAAGTTGGCATCCCTGTGAATTAAAGCCGCTGCTTGATGTAAGGCAGTATCGACCTGTGGAATCAACATCACAATAAAGCTGAAAATGTTGTTGCTTGGGAAATGTGTGAACCAATTCCATGGAGCGAATATCCCATAGTCTAGAACAAAGTTTCCAAACGAATGCAGCAGAGTTTGTAGTAGGAAGCAGAGATGAAACCGGGTCACCGGGTCACCGGGTCAGTTCGGGTCACTATATGGACCGGGTCACCGGGTCACCGGGTCAGGAGCTCTGACCCGGTCTTGACCAGGTATTTTTAATTGGAGGAATTTTTTGCTGTTATAGCAGATTTTTTAAAGTTTTTCCAGTTTTTACCAATTGAAAACTTACTTCCTTAAAAACTAGCAATAAAAATATTCTTAACTTAATCGTGTAGTTTTCTTAAATGCCTGTAGTATCCTTATAATATTAGTAATGTCCTGTCAAGCTTAGAACTAGGTTTGAAACTACAATGATTGCGTTGAATCTTAACTAGAAAATGGTAATTATTACATGTGCCCTTAGAGTCTGAAATCTTTATTTTAAAATCTAAAATTCTCCATGCTCCATCTACTGTAAGTGATTTTTTGGAGGGAGGAGGTCAGACTGTGTGTTTCAAATCTCGGTAAGAAGGAATATCTTAGCAAAACAAGGTCTACAGATGCTGAGTTTTGCTTTGCATTTTTCTAATTGTTATGGCTTACTATCTTCAGGAACTAATAAAGTTGTGATAGATTTTATTTATAAAATATATTGTCTAATCCTAGACATGTGCAGGAATATTTTCAAAGAATAAGTGAAACCTCAGCCATAAAACTAAATAAAATATTTTACTAATATATATGTTACGTACCGTATGGGATTTTGTACCGTATAATACGGTACGGAAATTTTCGTACCGTATTAAACGGTACGTACCGTATAATACGGTACAACTTTTTCTGTACCGTATTAAATGGTACGTCCCGTATTATATTGTACGGTTAGTTTTTGTACTGTATTGGCAAAGATCTGAATACTGCTGTTAATATTTAATAAAACAAATATATAATACAAATTTTGCAGTTTTGCATAATCACAGAATTATAAATTATTCAATTGCCACAATCTGCATGACTAAACAATACAGAAACTTTACTCTTGCAATTCTTATTTCAATACCACTCTGAACTTCTAATTCTATTAATTCTATTAAATATTCTGGACATAAAAAGTGAAAATGCTTGAACTTAGCTTTTGCAGGTCAACGTTTTTACACAAAAAATGAAAGTACAAATAAATAAACAAATATTAAGGTTTTAAAAAAATAATTTTATAAGTGCTTTATAAGTCTGGGGCTGTGTCCTCAGAAGCAATAGATTTTTAAAAATAGCAAACATTTCACTATCATAACCTTCAAATGTTTTAATTATATTCAAGTAAATTTGTTTTAATTTTTTAAATGTAAATTAAAGTATATATATATATATATATATATATATATAAATGTAAAGTAAATTTAATTTAGTTTAGTTAATGTAACCTGTATATGTGGGCAACTAGCATTATTTCGCTAAATAAAAATATACAAAAACAAATTTACTTCAATATAAGTAAAACGTTTGAAGGTTATGTAGTGAAATGTTTGCTATTTTTAAAAATCTATTGCTTGTGAGGACACAGCCCCAGAGACTTATAAAGCACTTATAAAATAAAATTTTTTAAAACCTTCATATTTATTTGTTTGATTTTGGTAACCCTTCCATGCGATGGCAGGAGAGGTAGGTATGTACATATGGCGGGGAAGGTATGTACACGAGGGCATCAGGTGTGTACATTATCCGAAAATGTATGTACAGTTCGTATCATACGTGGTAGGAAAGTACGTAAGTATGTACACATCGTCCGAGAAGAGAGGGAGAGGCACACCCCCCCCCCCAGTTTTTCACATTAAAAAGTCACATTCAGCGAAACCCATGTATGTATATGTGTATATGTGTGTACAGTGTGAGCGATGTCACGAACGATGTCATGGCGGGACACATGTATGTATATGTATATATGTGTGTACAGTGTGAGCGATGTCACGAACGATGTCATGGCGGGAAACATGTATGTAAATGTGTATGTGTGTGTACAGTGTGAGCGATGTCACGAACGATGTCATGGCGGGACACATGTATGTATATGTGTATATGTGTGTACAGTGTGAGCGATGTCACGAACGATGTCATGGCGGGACACATGTATGTATATGTGTATATGTGTGTACAGTGTGAGCGATGTCACGAACGATGTCATGGCGGGACACATGTATGTATATGTGTATATGTGTGTACAGTGTGAGCGATGTCACGAACGATGTCATGGCGGGATACATGTATGTATATGTGTATATGTGTGTACAGTGTGAGCGATGTCACGAACGATGTCATGGCGGGATACATGTATGTAAATGTGTATGTGTGTGTACAGTGTGAGCGATGTCACGAACGATGTCATGGCGGGACACATGTATGTATATGTGTATATGTGTGTACAGTGTGAGCGATGTCACGAACGATGTCATGGCGGGACACATGTATGTATATGTGTATATGTGTGTACAGTGTGAGCGATGTCATGGCGGGACACATGTATGTATATGTGTGTACAGTGTGAGCGATGTCACGAACGATGTCATGGCGGGACACATGTATGTATATGTGTATATGTGTGTACAGTGTGAGCGATGTCACGAACGATGTCATGGCGGGATACATGTATGTATATGTGTATATGTGTGTACAGTGTGAGCGATGTCACGAACGATGTCATGGCGGGATACATGTATGTAAATGTGTATGTGTGTGTACAGTGTGAGCGATGTCACGAACGATGTCATGGCGGGACACATGTATGTATATGTGTATATGTGTGTACAGTGTGAGCGATGTCACGAACGATGTCATGGCGGGACACATGTATGTATATGTGTATATGTGTGTACAGTGTGAGCGATGTCATGGCGGGACACATGTATGTATATGTGTGTACAGTGTGAGCGATGTCACGAACGATGTCATGGCGGGACACATGTATGTATATGTGTATATGTGTGTACAGTGTGAACGATGTCACGAACGATGTCATGGGGGCACACATGTATGTATATGTGTGTACAGTTTGAGCGATGTCACGAATGATGTCATGGCGAACCCATGTATATATATATATATATATATATATATATATATATATATATATATATATATATATATAAATATATATATATATATATATATAATTTCGTTTTGCCATCGCATGGATTATCTACCATTTATTTGTATTTTCAAATTTTTAATAGAATTAGAAGTTCAGAGTGGTATAGAAATAAGAATTGAAAGAGCAAAGTTTCTATAGTTTTAGTCGTGCAGATTGTGGCAATTGAATAATTTATAATTCTCTGATTATGCAAAACCGCCAAATTTGTATTATTTGTTTTATTTAATATTATTTAACAGCAGTATTCAGTTGTTTGCCAATACGGTACAAAAACTAACCGTACAATATAATACGGGACGTACCGTTTAATACGGTACAGAAAAAGTTGTACCGTATTATACGGTACGTACCGTTTAATACGGTACGAAAATTGCCGTACCGTATTATACGGTACAAAATCTCATACGGTACGTAACATATATAATGATAAAACTCAAAAGTGCTGATGTTAGAATTTGATGATGTGATGACTTTGGCGAAGTATTTTGTTCGAATTTGTTTGCTTCGAAAAGCTATGTAAGTTTACTTCACGTCACATTGAGTGTGAAATTGTGCAAATCAGTTTTGATTTTTTTCGGATTACATACAATATTTACTTTCCAATGTTCCTTTAAGAAAGCAAAAATTTTGCAAAAAAACTTTTTATTTTAGACGCCAAAAATGTCCAAAAAGGTAAAAACACTCACCGCACCCCAATATAAATATTTTAAATTTTTCCAAGCTTAAACTTGAATTTTCAAAAATACCGGGTCACCGGGTCACCGGGTCAGGGGTCGACCGGGTCACCGGGTCACCGGGTCAGCAAATAGTGACCCGGTTTCATCTCTGGTAGGAAGGAGTGTGTGTGAAATTAAATACATTAGGTTAAAATTATAAACAGTAAATAAACTCGGGACGTAAACGCCATGCATTCGATTAAAATTATGAACAGTAAATAAACTCGGGACATAAACGCCGAATTATGGCAAATGGCACCGCGTTTCAGTTCGTTTCATTTCAGTTCCTTTCGTTTGTATATAATAATTAAGAGACAGAGTAGAGTATCCAGCGTCAAACTCGTTATTAGGCTGGATTCATGGTCTGCACGCTAACAGCTGAACCCCCTTCTCAAATTTAACACTAGTCAGCCCCAGAAATCAGTACCCAATACATATTTGTAAACGCTCCTCACTCGCCTGTATGCTTATATTGTGTTAAAGTGAAGCCAGAAAAACGTTCTATCCGCAGCTGGACACTTTCGGCCTTCAACACATAAACATATATAAAAGCGAGTGAGGAGCGTTGGGTACTGATTTGTGAGGGAGGTCACTGGGGTCCAATTTGTGGAGGGGGCAGCCGTTATCGTGCAAGTGATGTCCAACTAAGCGGGTGACGCTTGTCACGCTATTAATTATTATGTACTCTGGTGTTACTTTAGTTCAGTGTCTTCTCCTGTTTGAGCTAACACCTTCATCGCTGTTGAGTATACCATGTGTGTTACCTGGAAAAGTACAGCGCTTAACTAAAGCACGAAGGCCTAGTTTTATCTAAATTGCAAAAACATAAATGTGGATAAGCTTAGTTAACCTCATTTAACCTCTGTCTGCCGACAAAAACTTAATTCCTCCAGTAGTCCGCCCATTTCCAAAACAATCCACACTTTATCAAACCCTCATATTCTGTCATTTTAGTTAATAATAAAATTGCGCAAAGTTAGTGTATACACAACGTTTCTGTTTGAAAAGTGTTTTAATAGATCTAATTTGCTATAATGTCAAAGGAAATTATTTCAGGTTAAATGAAGGCCAGTGAAAGCTTACAACATTTTGGGCAATAGAGGCTGATCCAGCAGAAGCTCCTGTTTCGATATCCCACAGTTTGATTGAATTATCTCTGGATCCAGAGCAAAATTTATTGACATCTGCAGCACAGCACAACAGCACAACAATTTCGACACAGCACAAACACAGCACAACAACAACTAACTCAAATTACATGATAAAAACAAAAATTATTTTTAGATTACATTACAGAACTGCTATTATTTCGCAAACTAACTGAGAAATGGTCACCTGAAACACCAGGCCATTGCTATGGAACGGCTATGGAGATAGCCAAATAGCTATGGAAATAGCTATTTCCACGGCTATGGAAAAATTTAAAGGAGTCAAAAGTGGTTTTTTAATAGAAACGAGACGGGCCGGTTATATTCAGCCCGGCCCGGCCCGGCTCGCAAGCTGACAGAATTCGGCCAGGCTCGGCTCGCCAAAAGAAAATTTCCAAAATTCTACTAACAATATTATGGATACAAAGGATGCATGATGGAAACGAAAACTTATGCTACGAAATGTAAGTTTTGGTGTAAAATAACCAGAATGATAAATATTTGTCTAAGTCTAGAGTTGATCCGGCCCGTTTCTGTCCGCACTTAAAAATTTCTCGGCCAGGACGTGCCGAAATCTTCACCATGTTTGGCCAAACAATGTAGAAAGCGAAATTGGTTTCTTTAAATCTCAAAAGCGCTTCAAGATAGCTTATAAAGTATATATTTCTGAACCGGAATGACGAGATCTTTTTTCGTGGAAATTTTTTGAAAATTCCCGTGTGATTTTAAAGGGTGCCGCTTTCGTATGCCCTGAAAAATTCGTACATGCTACTACCACGATTTTTTCAGGAAAATTTTCCCTTTGTCCGAAAGTGCTATACACCAAATTTTAATCTTTTGGTTGAAAATTGCGTGCGTTATTTCATTTTTAGGTTTTATAAATCCTTTGATCTTTGTCGCGTATTCAAATATGGCTGGTTATTTAATCACGACTGACGACACGACTGGCTATTAGATTTTCAGGACCGCCTAGGCTTCCGCACCTCCGCTTGGACCTGTTGTATATGGTATTTCAAAATTTGAAAGTAGACCTTTTGACCAAAATTTCGGCAAAGCGAATGTAGCAAAAGTGTGTAAAAAATATTCATAAACTTTAATCTCAGCTGAATCCAACGACATAAAGTTTTCTTATCTACGACTTATATTGCGTCTGCAATGATTTTGCAAACAATTTCCCGTATTTCAGATTCATTTCCTGAAAAAGCTCGTGGAAGTAATATGTACCAATCTTTCTGGACATAGAAAAGCGGCACCCTTCGAAATCACAGGAGAAATTTCAAAAAACTTTTCGCGAAAAGAAAGATGTCATCTTTCCGGTTCAGAAAACATATACTTTATGGCAGCTAGTATCTTGAAGTTATCGAGCTATCGAGAAATAAAGAAAACAGTTTCGCTTTCTACATTTTTAGTCAGACTTTATTTGAATCTGGATCTATTCAGAGCTGGATTCTGTATATTTAGTTAAAAACTAGGCTCAATTTCTCTCATCAACAGACGAGAAATCCTAGAAACTGAAAGAAGACTCACTGTTCACCAAATTTGTGCTACAGCTTTTCAGACATACTACCAAGAGTGCATAATTGCACTATATATTAGAAGAAGAGTAAGCCACTAGAGGGCTTCTCTTCTTGGCATTGCAGTCTGATTGGCCAAGTTGTTCTGTCTTGCCAAGTCAGGCTGAAATTGGCTGAATCTGATTGGCTGTTGGCGACCCCCCCTCAAACGGGGACCTCTTTTGCCTACCCCCCCACCAAACGGGGACCCCTTTTGCATACCCCCCCACCAAACGGGGACCCCTTTTGCGCATACCCCCCCCCCCCACCAAACGGGGAGGGGGTCTCTGCAATCTGATTGGCTGTTGGCTACCCCCCCCCCACCAAACGGGGACCTCTTTTCTGCTACCCCCCCCCACCAAACGGAGGGGGTGTATGCTTTGTCGAAGAGAGCTACCCCCCCCCCCCCCCACCAAACGGGGGAACATTCGCGTATTGTGGTCGGAGCATCGTTACGCAATGCCAAGAAGAGGAGCCCTCTAGTGGCTTACTCTTCTTCTTATATATAGTGCAATTATGCACTCTTGATACTACTAAGTCAGATTTACATCACCGTACCATCTGTTAGTGACACTCCAGTAACAGTCATTTCGTGCCCATCAAAGGTTTGGACCGGATCATTAGAGATGAAATTCCACAATTTTATCGTGGCATCGCGAGAACCGCTCAACAGATACTGATTACAGGGAATTCCAGAATAAACAATCTGTAAACAGAACAGTACTTTGTCATATATACAACGTTTTCTCAGTCTACAGTCTAAAGGTGCATTCATAGTTCCAGACGCAAGCAGACGCGCGTAGAAGCGCGTACGTAAGCGTCTGCATGTGTTCGTGAGCAAGAATATGCTACAATTATTTTTAATCGGTTAAAATGGCATGTTACAATCTGAGGCGTCGACGCGCGTCTCTCTGCGTTCAGAAGAATCAGGGCTGCTGTGAAAGGTAAAACGGTAACAACTGCTAGCGGGAAAGTAAGCAAAACGACAGGCACTATATCTGATAGCATAATAGTGTTTTGCTCTTAAAGCCCCATGCATGACAAAATTTAATATTCTCACCACGAAGCACATTTAATATGATTTTATTTTCAACTTCATACTTTAGTTATCGAATCAGAGTGGCCGTTCCATCGTCTAACCACATCGCCACCTTCGTAGTTTGACAATGCCACTGTCTAAATTGCAAAACTGAGATTTCTAAAAATGTATAATTACTTATACTTACTGTAATAATGCCTTCATTGCTTAATTCAAGCTTAGTTCAAGCTTTCATTGCTTAATTTTTCACTCCAACCAATGACGTCAAATTGAAATTAAGAAATGGAGATACATAATCAAGAGCACGACAGTAATAGTGGCAACCTAACCTTATCCGCACTCCCACTGAGTACAAATCCTGATCGAAAGGCGGCTAGACACGTGACTGTGTCTGCATGAATTGGCGTTGTTATGGTGAACCCCATTCCTTTTGTGGCTGATCCACTCCTTGAACTCCCAGACGGTTTTCTTTTGGCTTTACTGTTTCTTCTAAATACATTTTGAGCCATGTTAAAAGGTAGTTGGATTGAAAGAACAGAAATAAAATCGAAGAAAGAGATGTCCTAGAACTGAATACATTAAAGTTAATAAGAGCTTTTCTTGGCAGCGGAGATATGCTATCGGAGAAACAATTAGCATCCTGTTCAACCCGCTCACTCAGCTTTATATAACTCGGGCGGGCGGCCCTCCCATGCAGCGGGCGAGGATACAACTTCAATTCAATTTCAATTAAAATCGGGGTTTTTGGAATTCACTACTTATATAAAGTTGTCTATCCTACCTCGAATTAGGCGTGTGCGAGCCATTTTTAAAGTCACTAACTCAATAAGATAATCGCTGTGTGATCATAAATAAAATTTAAAAAAAAATTTCATCGAATAGTATTCAAGTGCTGTGCGAGTCCCTGGGTTTTTATTCCGGCTAGAGCCGGAATATCTATCAGGGAGTTTTAGTATATTTAGCATGTATTTCTGATTTTGCTGTGGAAAATCTCCTATCTTCAACACAGGTCTAGCTATGCACCATTTTTTGAAGTCACAATATGCAAATTAGGTTTAGGAGTATTTAATCTGCTGAGGGATCTGCATTTCCGCAGTTTCCATTGCCAGCAATCACGATTGCGCATGTTTGGCCACTAGTGCTGCTACTGCCGTCCAAAGCCAAAAAGTCGTAACTAACATTTTGGCCAAAATGGAGTTATGACCAACTACATACACAAAATTTTATGCTGAATTTAACTAGCTATGTTAGAACGACGTATCTTCATAGGATTCGTAGTAATAAACTTGGCAGAAAAACGTATCTGCAATTATGAATTCCAGGACAAAGCCAGAAAGTCATATCTGCAATTTAACACTGCACATACGTCTTTATGGCTACGGCAACATGAGCTGCAGATAATCGAAGTACCCAAGGACTACGTATGCCAAAAGACGTAACTGCCATACTGCGCCATTTTTGCCTATATTTACAAAAATAAATATTCTGACAGATAAATCCAGTCAAATAGTATCATTTTACACAGTGGTCACAATGTTTAATTGATCTGATGAAAAAATGTAGCACAATTTACATAAATGGTCATAGCAAAAATTAGTAAAAATGTAGTTACGTCTTTTTGGATTTAGACGGCCACACAGGAGTGCTTTACAGAAAAGTATCCCTGGTTGGAACAACTGGGAAGATGTCAACATTAGGACTAGGACTTCGGTTCATCTAATTTATTGGAATTTCATGTTCAATTTTAATTGAACCACTCCCCGCACAAAAAGCATGCTGGAAGTGGCAACTTTTCAAAGTAAAAAATTTTAATTTCGCTGCAAAGATTTGGCACAGCATGTCGTAACGCATTTCACAACATGTGGCAATTGCGTACCTGGCAACTGCATAACCAAATATTGGCGCTAACTTCCTGTTTTGGTATCTGTACATAATGTTACAACATCCATGCTTTCCAGAATGGTTCTGAACTCATAGGAGAAGCTGCAGACATAATTCAGAAATTGAACACTAAAAGAATTCATGACAAGCTTTTAGAGTAGTTGTTTGCTTGCTTGCGTTACTCGGCGTTGGTTCGGCCATGCAACCGTTTATTTTATTGCATAGTCAACAAAGGAATAATGCCCTTTTGGGGGCCTACTTGTTTGGTTTTATCAGAATCAAAACCAGTAGGAATAATAGCGCAGTTGAGAAACTTTGTGGAACTAGTTTGAAGGGTCTATATAAAGAAAATATTCATATCTATCTGAATTTTCAGTTTGAGAGTGTTGGTAAAAAATCTAGAAAGCCTAACTCGTAAGAGTTTGTCTACAAACTTTCCATTTAAGGCTGTGCACAAATCTGAACTGAAACGCTCTTTCTCCGTCCTAAACTCCTTAGACTACATTGAAGCAGACATCAAATATGAGACCAAGGTTCGCACACCATATGCTGGTTGATAGGAGTTTTGAATCCGTTAGCAACCATTGTCCTTAGTTTTTAGAAGCATGCTAATTCTATGAAGCCAACAAAGCTTCACTAGAAATGCCTGATAGATTCGAGGTACAGCTTAATGGGATAAACGTCTATCACTGTAAATCTTAGAAGCTGGAATGTGATTCCCTCAATATGGCTAATTCTAGGTTTATTTTTCCCACTTTCACCAGGCGACAATATGAATGATGCAGGGATAATCCTGCTGAAGAAAGAATACTGCGAAACAAAAACGCTATTTACTTGGACTAAATCACGCAAAGCTTAAAAACCGGACGCCTTAGAGTCTTTTCAGGAAGCAGTTAGAAGTGGGACTCCTTTTCACCTTCATACAACTTACGTACGTAAGATTTAAGGAACTATCAGTTGATTGAAACTAATGACATTAGCTTTGTGTTAAAGGAATCCCCAGGTCATGGTTGAAACTCGGTGTTGCCCGCTTACCGGCATGTCCGATGCACAAAATTAGTTTTAGCCTCGAGGTCAGCTTAGCTCCGAGTTAGGTGCATCGGACTAACACTCTCCCTGGACTGCACCAAAAAGTTTGCAAAAAACAAAATTGTATCAGTAGATTGCACTAATTCGAGGAAAAATTCTAGCTTAGGATAGAGAACGCATAGGTGCTCCTGAACTAACCTGTTGTAAATTTTGGTCTGCGGGATATAACAAGCCAGGATAAAGGGTGCAACTGGATTCGCTCATATATGTGGAATACGAGACCCTTGGCAATGGTATTCCACTTACTATATGTGATCAAACATGACAATTTTCTTACAGATCAGGTAGATTAAAGAATAAATATAATGTCAAAAAGGCAAAATAGATATAGCAAACGACTGTTCTGTAAACTTGCAGAAAACCGTATAGTAGGTTTTCGTAATGAAAGTTACTCCTTTTATAGAGAACGTTTGTAGTTAGGTTTTTTGCATGTGTTCAAATCTTCTTCTACTTTATCAAAGTTTCAGTTTTCTTGGTTGAAATCGCGTTCATCGCGACATTCCTAAGCGGCAATGTCCCGAATTTGCTTTCTTGCCTTCTTAGCGGCTTCCGTCTGCTATGGCGCTGAGCACAATCTCCTTTATCTGGATCGGCAATCCCTGAAGTTGATGCTTCATTGTCTTGAGCAGGCCCTTTCCAATTCGTTCCCGATCCTTCTCATCTCCGGCAAATTAAGCACTTTTTCAAGACAGTCTTCGTGACAGCACGTCCATGGGGAATCCAATATTCACTCCTCAAATCAGCCAAGGTGTGATTTACTCCAGCATGGCCGCATCTTCGATGAAAGTCTTCAATGATGAGGCAAGAGAAGAAGTCGGTCTTAGGAAGCAGCTTCGGAAACTTCGATTCGAATGTCAGAGTTGAATATGCTATTCTTCCTCCGCATCGAATAAGTCCTTTATCGTCCAAAAAGAGTCGTAGTTTCTTAACCATACTACTGGTGTACTGTTCTTTCCTTGTAAGTTCATCGATCACTTCCGAAAAGTAAAGCTGTTGAATCAGTTTTTCCCAATATGTCTTGGCATCGTTAACCTCAACCTTGGTTAATGTTCCTGACTGCTTTGCACTACTATGTAAATTATTCTTGAATCGTAGTACCCAAGCTGTTGTGCGTAATAACTTCGACAAGGTTGAAAATTTTTCATAGTTGATAACCATCGGTGTCGTTACCTTGTTGTTGTTGTTGTTATTGCCGGGCTACTCAGCCAAGAGGCTATATGAGGGCGCTAACCTTTGTCTCTCCCCATCAGTCATAGCTAGTATGACTCTCGCTTCGTCGCCTGAATGCTGTCCCACAATGGGAAGCTGGAGCAGACACCTTCTTGGCCTTTCGGCTCCGGTAGTAAGACATCCATTAACTGCTCATACGCAAGGTAGAGGAGCACAGCATCTTTCGACACTCCAAGCTCCTCTGTCGTCACCTTCGGCACTATCATCGTCTTTGTAGTTGTAGTAGGTGTGACATCATTTTCTCGAATGCTGTCGGGTTCGAAATTCAGATCTTGATGAGGCCAATCTAATTCAGATCTTTGCAGCCATTGTGGTCCATTCCACCAAAATTCTGCAAACTGTAATTCTTCAACGGTTTTTCCTCTGGTTGGCCAGTCCGCTGGGTTTTCCTCTGAAGGAACATATTTGAATTCTGCACCTTCTAACTTCCTTATTTCATTGAGGCGGTTCTGTATGAAGCTTGGCTGCATCTTTCGGTTTTTCACCCAATGCAGGCAACACTTCGAGTCGCTCCATATAATCATCCTTTGTACTTCTAGTCGAATTTCTTCTTTTACAAATTTCACTGATCGTATTCCAATGAGAATCGCCATCAGCTCTAGTCTTGGCAATGTTAATTCTTTTAAGGGCGCTAGTCTGCATTTCGAAAAAAGTAGGTATGATCGCCGATCCTCTATTCCACTGCTTATGTAGACACATGCAGCATAAGCCTTCGTGGACGCGTCACAAAAGCAGTGGAGATCAACCGCATTTCGGTGTATCTTTATGAATCTGTCCAACTGTATCGCAGGAATGTTTGCAAAATCATTAGCCCACTTTTTCCAAGTTTCGGAAAGAGTTGATGACAGTTATTCGTCCCAGACAATCTTACTCTTCCATAACTGATGCATGAAAACCTTTGCTTTCACCACTACAGGACTGAAATATCCCAAGGGATCATTTGTTGTGTTACCAGTCGTTTAGTGCACTTCTGTGTCATGTCAATGTCAGACGTTTTCACTTTCAGACAGATCTTATCTTTCAATGAGTCCCAACTTAGTCCTAGAACCTTCACCGTCGTCTCCGATGCTTTGTCAGCTTCTGGTATTCCTTCCATTAACTTCGCCGAGTTAGAAGTCCATTCACGGAGATTCATCGAAGCAGCTTTGAACAAGTTTTTCGCCTCTGCATAGTATGCTTTGGCATCCTCCACTGAGTCCATGAAGGCAAAAACGTTGTCTACGTAAACATTACGTAGAATATCCATAGCTACATCTCCACCATGGTTTCGTGAATGGTGTACAATGGTAGCGCCTAGTAGAAAAGGACTACTTATTACACCAAACGGCACCCGCCGGAACCGGTACACCTCTAGGTTCTCAGTATATTCTTGCCTGTTGATGTCGGTTAACCATAGAAATCGGGTGACATCTCTGTCAGGAGTTTGCAAGCCTACTTGCAGGAATGCTTTCTCGATGTCGCTAATGATAGCAATCTGGCAAAGTCGGAACCTTAAGAGAAGTCCACATAGGTTTTGAAGTAGAACAGGACCTCGATATAGGCATTCGTTTAAGCTTTTCTGATGTCTTCCCATCTTGGCGGAAGCATCATAGACTACCCTAAGCTTGGTCGTCGGTCGGTTCATGTTAATCACGCAGTGATGGGGTATGTAGTGCAGCCTTGGGCCATCCTGTTTCTCAATCTTTATCTTCTCAATGATACCAAGGTCACGTTGCGCTTGGATGGTTTCGTTGTACCTCTTCTGTATTTCTGGAAACTGTTGAAGTCTTCGTTGAAGCTACTTAAGACGACCTAGGGCCAGTTGGAAATTATCTGGAAGATCCGGATACTTTTCTTTCCACGGCCAGGTTACCTCGTATCTACCATCGATGAACTTCACTGTCTTGTTGAAAATCTCAACAGCCTCGTCATCGTCCTTAACTTGACCGTCGTCAGAAATTCCGTTCGCATCCCATCGCCAATACTTGTCCAATTGCTGATCAATGTAGAGCGGCAAAGAGTTCGGTTCATCTATGGTCAGCAGGGAAAGTGTCTTGTGTTCGTCCACTTGATGGTCTGGTCTTCCTGAAATGATCCAGCCCAACTTAGATTGTAAAAGAAGCAGGTTCTTGCCAATTTTCTTTCTCTCAGTTTGAACCAAATCAAAGTGGTATTCGTTTCCCAGCAACATGTCGATAGGTGCAATTTCTGTTTCAGTTGGTAACGAATCTGCCAGTTGAAGATCATCAAAGACTGATGTGTCGTCCACTTGTAGTGGGAATCTCTGTATAGGACAGGTTATCGTAGGGACTTCGTTAGCCGTTAGTTCAAAATAGGAGCCATCCATTAATAGATTAATAGAGGGCGGCCATCAAACTTAGCCATTGTAAGTTTTGGTAACTTCGCAGAACTTCTAGCGATCTGTTGAGAGCTATTAGGTGAACTGTTTTCATTCTGAACTGCGAAATGAGTGCTGTTTCTTTCAATATTGTCGAATTCTTGTTTTTCGTATTTTCTAATTCTACCTCCAATTTGGCTGACACAGTTATTCAGTTGTACCTGGTAATCAATTGCTTCAGTTATCTCATCAGCCAATTCTTCGTCTGGTAATAGATTAACAATTTCTGCATCTATACCTTCAATTCTTTGGAATAAATCGGACAAGGATTCTTTTAAGCTTGTCATCTCTTCGACATCATTCGGATCATCTCTTTCTAGCATCGTCACGGCATCGGCTTGAAATCGTGTCGCATGGTTTCGGAAGGCGGTTCGTCTAGCCTTCAGTATGGGCAGTTGTCGTTCTGCCATGAGAAATCTGGGGAAAGGATTTCGGGTATTGGGAAACCAGGAACCAAAGTCGGATATCCCGCTAAATTCGTAAGTCCGCAAAACGGGACCGAAGGAAACGCTCAGAACGAAAGGGACGGACCACCACAACACCTGGGCCCGGCCAAGTGTCCCACACAGCCAAAGTCCCAGAATCCACACTACCTCGAAATATATAGTCCTTCCCAAACAATCAAAATCCACCATGAGATGGCTTCAGAAGAAATCGGGTCTTCGGCACCATGACAATTTTCTTACAGATCAGGTAGATTAAAGAATAAATATAATGTCAAAAAGGCAAAATAGATATAGCAAACGACTGTTCTGTAAACTCGCAGAAAACCGTATAGTAGGTTTTCGTAATGAAAGTTACTCCTTTTATAGAGAGCGTTTGTAGTTAGGTTTTTTGTATGTGTTCAAATCTTCTTCTACTTTATCAAAGTTTCAGTTTTCTTGGTAGAAATCGCGTTCATCGCGACAAAACAAAACAATTTATATATTAGAGTAACTTTGAATAATACATAAATCAGCTTTTCTTTCCTGCGTGCAAAAGACACGGTTGTTAAAATGGATAGAGCGCTGATGTTGGTAGGGATGTTGGAGTGGGTTATGACGTTTATTATAAAAACATACGACCGCAATCTGGATCAGGACTACCCTCACTATCACAATCACATCATAAAGCGAAAAATATTAGCTCCAAGTTTTGTTATGTTTATTGTTTACCATACAACATATAATCCAGTGCAAAACTGAATCCGGTGGGTAAAAGCGGCATAATGTGTCTTTTTTTAGAAATTTTTTTATAAAATTTTTCACTTATAAAATTTCGTTTGTGTTTTATACTGTGGAGGTCACTCCCACTCGCTATGACAATTCCCTCACCTAAATATTCCAAGCATAGGACCTGGGGACAAGCTCGATATGTTCAACTCAGAAGCTGTCAAAACAATAAAAGTACCAAACGCTTCCTGTTCCGTTTTTCTGTGTTAATTTATCTCATACCTGCTGCAGCCACGCAAAAGTTTATCCACTGTACTCCATGAGTTTCCCATTTAGGTGAGGCATTTATACATTATTCAGTGAAGTCAAGAATCTATAACAGTTTAAGGGCACACAAGACGGAAGTTAACAAATAATGAATTGGTGCTAACCATGTTTTAGCCTCTAAGCACTGAACATAGTTTTCATATCGCGAAAACTAAGTTTAACTCGATGACAAAGGTATCGTTCTGTATCTGTTGGCTAAACTATATTTGATAAAGCCTTTAAATCAATTGCTGCGAAAAACGTTAGTATGAAATGAAGCCATATTTAATCATTGATTAGCTAGAAATAAATTAAAGCTCTCTTATATATTCCTACTTACCCTACTCGATCCCATTCAAACACGCAATAGGCAGAAATAAACTGAAGAAAGCAACTAAGATCGTCTGTTTTGATACCTACTGTCTAAGTGTCAACGATGTAGGCTAACTTGAGTCTACGAAGGTTACCATAGAAATAGCCGTTTCTACCTTCTCATAGGCAAAATTGTGGAACTCTATCACGGAGATCATTGAATAAAACTAGAGCCTGGTGCTTGGCTAAACTTCTTTCTTTGCTAAGACAGTTCTAGGTTTCAGTTTTAGGATTCGCTGAAATAAAAGAGGAACCAAGTTAAGGTCGCACTTCCCTTACATTCAGTCCACTTTGGAAAGCTGTAACTTACTCAATATTGAGAGTTATGAATTAAACCACATATCAAAATGAAGCTCTACATCTTCTACGTCGATTGGTATCACTGAAACGTGTCTACCTAATTTGTATTGGCAGCAAACTTACCAAAAGCAGCCACAATTTTCGACCAAAATTTTTTCTGAAAAATTTTTACGCAACAAGAAAATGGCTGTATCCAATGTGTTTCTGAGATAATTTGCCAGGGACGGTTTTTTGATTTTGCCAAAATATTGCTTCAGTGTACAGGAATTGAGCATTTTCTGAAAATTTGGCATTTTTTCCAACTTCGAAAAATCATTGCTCTTGATTGGAGGCTGATAAAGAGAAAAATAAAAAACCGTCCCGGGCAAATTGTCCAAGCATACTATCTGTAGTATATCTTTTAGATCCACCCATTGGTTGTGGAGCAATCCTCGGTCAAAAACTTTTGGCCGCAATTTGAGAAAATCAGTTATGCGCCCAGAACTTTATGCTTATTCAGTGTACAGTGCTCTAATTAACCTAATTTGTGACTCTTTTGAAGCTCTTTAAGTTGAGTATAGATGTGTCTACATTTGTAGTGTACCCTGTCTCCAATTAGACAAAACCTGTTTTCAGCAAGATCGTGTCAAAAATAACCAATTTTCGAGCAAAAATGTTTCAAAAATTTACTGCTCAAAAACGATAAGAGCAAGAGACTAATGTCTAAAAGCAAAGTTGTAGAGCACATAATAAGCTTTAAAATGATTATAGTAGTTGGGCATAATTTTCTATATATAGTTCTAGAACTTCAAATTTTCGTTTCTCACTGTGCATGAAAGTTATGAAGCTGGCGTTTTTACAGGACGTTTAATATCATTCCCGATGCATCTTCTGAAAATTTGAATGAAATCGGGCAATAATTGCACTTTCTGCAACTATATCTGCACGTAAGGGGAGCACGACCTTAAACTAGCTCTTGCAGCAAAAATATACAAGTCTGCACAAGCAATGTTCCAAACTTCTCTGGTCATAGAAGAGTATTTCCATATTAGCCTACAGACATAAATGCTGCATGTAGGCACTCGGATACCTTTCTGTAGGTTGCAGAACAGAAAGCACGAAAATCTTGAGAATTACGATATAAGGCGTATGTGAGCCATAGCTATCATTCCTGGATCGCAACCCGAATTCGGGATGAATCTGCTCCAAATGAGCAACTGGCGAATATCCTAAATTGTCTAGAATCATAAAGTTCAGAGAAGCTGAAACTCCCGAAAAATTGAAATTCAGGATTTATGGTTACCCAGTCCCAAGAACTCATCTCGGCGGACTAAATGGCTGGTCCCTAGTGTTGAAGCTAGTGTTGCTTCAGTGGCCAATTTTAGTTTCCGTTTCAGTTTCAATTTTAGTCGGTGATCCAAGTTTACAGTTTCAGAGGACAATTTTAGCTGAAGCCAAGAGAGAACACTTCAACTGGTTCAAATTTCAAACTTTTAATCGCTCGTGGACTTGCCCAATCATTGCTCAATCAGTATGTGGGGTTGCAGAAGCAATTTCCAAAGACTGCGTGATAGCTTACTGCCGACAAATAAACAAATTCTTCCTTAAGTTCCAGCCGTCCCCAATATCGTCGTATTCTTCCAAAGATCTAAAGAAATTGCCATCAGCTGAACGGGGTGCACCAATTATTTCCTCAACACTTCGCACGGTTGACCAAATAGATATCAAAGAGCACAGCACCTCTGGAAAATCTTGTACTAGCTTCTTCTACTCCAAGAACTTTACTGGCAGAAAACAATCAACAGACTGAATAACAATAAGATTAACACTGTTTTATTGAACTTTAGACTGCATTGATAACATAATCTCATTTGCATATTCTCGTAACAAAATAGTGACACTGACAAGCGCTACAATCGCTGACTGGATGAAACTACTCCTGCAGTTTAAGTATAGTAGAGACAGCAAGTATGTTTTACCTCCTCTCCAAAATGTTTAAAGAGTTGCTTTTCACCCTGATTTCTCCCTAAAACATTTAATTTTTGTTGACAACCTCGAAAATGGTATGTTGTTCTCCTTGTTACAAATGCAATGCTTTGGTGTTTGTTCTTTGATGTTTGTGTTATTGTTTTGTTAGTGTTTGTGTCAAAGTAGGGACAACGGTTCCTATTCAGAAGCTTTGGTAATTACTTTCAGTTTGCCACGAATAGGTTCTGCCTGGAACCTTCTGGTTTTGAACATTTATGACTAGCCAACCAAAACTTGTTTACTCCAAATAAGTCCAATTGACAAATTCAGGATAATAAGCTTGACTTACTTCCTCATCATTTTTAGAATATGTAATCAACTAAATTGTCTTCCAGGTAGATGTTGAACATTTTGGCTAAGGTTTGCTCGGGTAGCCCTATTTTGTCAACATTTGATCAAAACAAGTACTGTTTCTGTTTAACTTGAAATCTGTTGTCAAACGGCCACGACAGACCTCCACTTGAAGCAGTGTAACCCAGATACAAAGGTTCCCTATAAGGCTTCACCTCCCAAATGGCTACAGCATCGTATCTAGTGTGGCTGGTTTTGTGGCCCAGTATTTGGTGTCTGGAACAGCTAACTGGAAGCGACCACGATTTTCAGCAATGCTACGTCAATTGCATTTCTAAATCATTAGTAGAGGAGACTTTTGGTGTGGCAGATCCTTTGGAACTGACATGCTCCCTGCCTCTTCCAAGAGATAAGTTTAAAAGATCTTTTGTCATCTTTTAAGTTGTTTTATTTTGGTTTTGGTTTGTAGTACAAAATCTATGAACTAGAATAAACAAAATCAAAATAGTCCTCGGTAAAACTTGTGTCAGTGGAAAATTGAACCTTCTCATGAATAGTTGGAC
Source organism: Trissonchulus latispiculum (assembly GCA_030248195.1). Classification (NCBI taxonomy): domain Eukaryota; kingdom Metazoa; phylum Nematoda; class Enoplea; order Enoplida; family Ironidae; genus Trissonchulus; species Trissonchulus latispiculum. Next base: position 1,410 of record JASAND010027366.1, on the reverse strand, counting down.
TGTTTTTCAAAGACTTGCTCAGTGATCTTTCTACCTGTTGATGTCGGCAACAGTATATGAGTTTGCAAGTTTGCTTGTTTTAAGCTGTTTTGATAAGATTAACAAGTGTTGGAAACGTTACTCTGAATCCTGTGAGGACAGTCACTATTCCGAAGAGTATGGAAATCGAACTTTATCCGGGTACCAGTGTCAACCATGGAACACCAACGAACCAAACGCTATTCCTCCGAAATACAACAATTTTCCAGATAATTTTTGTACTGCAACGCCTGATAAGCCATTCGGGCCATGGTGTTATGCGGACAGTATGGAAATACAGTGGGAATACTGCTTTCCATGGTGTTCAGGTAACAGATAATTTTGGATAGTGTAGTTTTATGCATACAAATGTAAACAAATGCCCGCAGGAACATGCACATAGATGTCTACGTTTCTTATCGGTCCCGATCTGCTTTGGGCTCACAGTTAGTTCTTTGTGACCTTCACCATCCAACCGACCACAAAAACCATGGAAACAAAAAGGTTGCAATCTATGTTATGTGATGTCCGTAGTCATGTCTTTTGCTTATCATTTAAAGATTATTCTATGACAACCCTAAACAAGCAAAGCTAGATGTGCATTTGTGTACTTGCCTGAGCGTACTGATTGAGGACGAAAAGCATGATATCTTTAAGGTGCTGGTTCATTTTCACGCATTTTTGAGCTTTAAAAGCGCATTTGTCGTTGAAATTACTTAAAATTTGTTATAATTACATCATTTAGCCTAGACAACACAGTGTTGGACGCGGGCCGAATTTTGCGGCCCGCACCCGCCCCGCAGCCCGCGCTCAGATTTTTGGCCCGCGCAGGGTCGGCCCGCGGCCCGCATCAATAAAATTCGGCCCGCGGCGACCCGCAACTAAATTTAGGTTATGCAAGCAACATTAGCATTAAATAATTGCTACTTTCATTGATTGTTCGACGTTTTTTTCCATAGAAACTGCCATATAAGCGCGATTGTTGTTTTCAAAAGCATTCACATAGTTGCAGTCGTGCGTTTTTCAAATTTTGATGCCTTCTAATGTAAGAATTTTGGCCTATCAATTGTATTATTGTAGTCTCCCGCTGCTCCTCAGCTATTTTTTGAAACTTTGAAAATTTCGGTGAATTTTGGAGTGAAATCCTATACTACTGGAAAACATTGCCCAAAACGAATTACAGTTACGGTTACGCAGAGGATATGTCTTAAACTTTGCGGTGGCATGTGCGATTTGACTGTAGTGCCTGCCTGTGGTGCGACCTGGGGATGATCTAGACTCGGTGGGGAAAACTCCATGTGCGAGAAAAGATCCAAATTTCAAGATAAATTTTTTTGTAGCAGCAAAAGGAAAATTCATGCAATTCTTAGCTCAGTAGAGCCTCCTGGCCAA